>BGPR01037428.1:2778-15129 GCA_013235015.1 Araneus ventricosus
ATTATAAGGAAAATTTCTAGAAAACTAAAGAAATTACATATAAAGTAACAACTTAAATGTTTAATTGTTAATTTTAGTTCCAGTATCAAACAAATGCTCTTTTTCATCATTATTTTTATTCAATCTTAACTTTACCAGTTTAGACTTTTAAATTTCTCTCATTATCTATTGACATAAAGTCAATTGATTTATGTAATCAGATTGAATGGAATTAAACACACCATATTGACATAAGAAATTAATTTGTTGAAAACCTAAAAAATAAGTTTTTTAGGATAAAATGCTGTTAAATTAAAAGCTTCCCGACTATTTTTAATAAAATTTGTCACGGAAATACATCAAGGATTTAAATTTCCAGTCATTGGTGGATTTTCCCTTTGTTACTTGCTCTCCTGCCCTCCCTCTTATTATTTTCTAATGTTAAATACTTCTTCAACAACTGAAAATACTTCGCTTTTGATCATTTATTACATTATTATCCTTTAATTGCAAAAGTTACCATCCAAAGAATAGGAATTTTATATATAGCATCTGAAAATTCTTTGCTTTTGTTCATTTATTAAATTATTATCTTTTAAATCCAAAGGTTATTATCTAAAAATAGGATTGTCTACTTTTATAAAAGAAGAACTAAAAGTATTTCTAAGTGAATAAATTAATCACTGTCAAGCTGTGATGCTTCAAATAGAAGATATGTACAATAAAAAGTACACAACATGTTTTAAAATTGTGTTACATATCTTTTTTCAGCAACATCTCTCTAAGACATGCCTATCTTTATGAATCTTAACTTTATCTTTTGTTTGTTGTATGAAGTAATATAATGTAGAAGAATTATTCCTTTTTGGACAATGATCCACCCACTAATCCCTTCATATTGTAATTTTTGTGTGTTATCCAATTAGATGACCACCCCTTCCTGTTTCGGAGATACGTGGTCATATTGTTTCAATTACATGTCCATACAACACTTGAGATGCTAATGGATTAACGATCATTTTTGTATGGAGCTATAATATCTATGAATGACTTATAAACTAAAATTAAGTTTAAAAATGACATAATTCGATGCATGAATGGAGCTCAGGAAAATTTTTAAGGGTTAAAACACACATAATTTCTATACAGATTAAAATCTATCATATGGATAATTATATTTCTTTTATTTTCTATATACCTTATTTTTGCAATCGTAGTTTTCTAGTGTTTTTCTTTTACCAAAGAAGAGAAGGAAATTTTACCTATGTACCAAGCTTATTAAATTTCTTGCGATTTTTCTTTATGTAACATATCTCTATTGTGTGAAAACTGGATCATAAAATATATGATGCACATTAAGCTAGTTATTACAATCAGAACTATTTCACAGGGTTAAAAAAAAAAAAAAAAGGTTTTTCTGAAAGATTTGAACAAGGGGAGTGGGATCTTATTTTTAGAAAGTAACAGGAAGATATTTGAAGAATGAATTAAAAAAATATATATTGATGTAAGTAACTAAGTATTTTTATTAATTATGCTTCCATCATGAATTCACTATAATATAAATAACTAAAATATTTATTTGATTACAAGTAATACATAAATTCTAATTAATGATACATAAAAAATAATACTTTATGGTGTAGGTTTTGTGCTCATCATTTTCTCTTTAAATGCATCTTTAATAACTTCTTTCTTCATGTACTTTTGTAAAGGTTTTGGGATATTCACACTACCATCAAGGTTTTGAAAATTTTCGAATATTGTGATAAGCAACCTTGGGATAGCACAGGCTGTTGCATTTACTGTATGGCAAAACTTTGTTTCCCCGGAAGGAGAATTATATTTAATGCCAATTCTACGACTCTGATAATCTGTACAATTAGATGCGCTGGATATTTCTCCATATAGTTTTGTAGTAGGTATCCATGCTTCCATGTCAATTTTGTGATAGGCTGGTAAACCAAGCTCAGTTGGAGGCATTTCTTGGATTTTAAAATGCAAACCTAGATCTGTAAACAATTCTTTTTGTATTGATGTAAATTCTTCAAGAAGAGATTCACTTTCTTCTCCAGATTCATTTGATGTTATTCCAAACATCTCTACCTTTGTAAAGAAGTGGACCCTAAGAAATGAAATAAGCAAAATTATTTTATAAATTAAGTTTGTGTTTTTAAAACCAGTTTCATGAAACAAATGAAAATGATGACAATACATACAACTTCAATTAAACCATTTTGTACTACTAATTCATTTAATTGGTATTTAACTGGGATTGAACCTTATTTTTATCGGTGATAAACTCCTTACTGTAATTCAGAAGATACTATTATACTTCAATAATTACATGAATATGTTGAGACATTAAGTAAAATATGAATAATATGCTTGCATATAATGATGATGATCCTTAAATAATGCAAATGCTGTCAATTACTTATACTTTAAATGAATTGATAAAGTACTACTGCAATCATAAATATCAGGAGTACTTCATCTAAAATACATATATGCTAAAAAACATTTTCAAACTTTCATGATATATTTTAATGACTTATATAAACATCTGGCAACACTTAATATTTCAACTTTGTCAATTATTCAAAATGGGGAATGTAACTGAACAAAGAACATGTATTAAATTTTGTTTCTTCAATGCAATTTCAGCTACAAAAATATTTGAAATGTCACAGAAAGCCTTTAAGGTAAGTGTTTTATCAAAAACAAGAGTATTGACTGATATAAAATTTTTAAAGAGGTAGAGAATCTGTCGTGGAAGAATCGTGCTCTGGTAAGCAATCCAATGCGTCCATTCATCAACATGTTGATCAGATCAGGGAATTGGTGCTCAGTTATTGTTGTTTAACAGAGACATTATTGAACTAGTTCCTATACTGAAAACAACCTGAATTATGCTAAGATAACTTGTGGGTTTTGCACTATGCTAATGTGATTTTTCACAATGCCATTATTTTTGTGAATTTTTGACAAAAAAATCAACAAATATGGCTTCACAAGCTCTGGATTCACCTGATATGGCACTATGTGACTTTTCCTTATGATGTGATAACCGTTTTGAGTCTATGGATGCGATACAAGAAAATTAACTATGAACCTTGAAGACGATTCATGAAAATGAGTTTAGGCATACTTTGAGGATTTGAAAAAATGTTAGCTAATGCATTGCAATCGAAGGAGTAACTTTGAATGAGATGTAACAAATATTAGCATATAAATGGATACCTTTTGTTTTATGACAGAATTCCTGATACTTTTTGATCACAATAGTATGTTTTCAATAATTTGCAATTAAAATCATGTACCTAACACTAAATATAAATTATCCACAAAATTTTAGATAAAATGGTTTGTGCAACATTTTAAATTATAAGGAACAATTAAGATTTAAAAATTTTTTATGCAGATGTATACATTTACATTTTCACACTCCCAAGAACTATTCAAAATATTTTCAAATATTTTATCAGACATGACACAGGCTTGGAACAAAAAAAGCTGAACTTCATAAATAATTTATCGTGCCAAACATAAACACCAAAAATGAAAATAAGTATGATTAATTGAACAATAAATTTATACAAAAAGCGCTTGAGATATTAAAAATATTGTAGAATTATTATAAGTATAAAAGAAAATTAATGGATTAAAAATGAAATATGTAGAAAGTTTTGTTAAAATAAAAACTACGGTAAAAAATTATCTCGCTACAAATGGTGCTGAACGATGCTAACCTACGAAACTACGAATACGGTGCTGCCTACGAATTTGAAACTCTTTCGCCTTACGCAAATTTACACATGGCGAGCAGTTTTTGTTTGCATGAGCTCCCCCACACACACATACCACATTAACAAAAATTTTAATGCAGATTTGCATCGATCCCAAGAATGATTAAATTTGATGCCGAAAAAGCGGAAATCCGTGTTTCCGCGGAAATGTGACATGTCTGTTTATATTTGACTCTGATCACTGATTTTTATAATGATGAAATACCAAATGTCATACTTTGGCTTTTATACTATATTTTAGTTCTTAAAACTGAACTCGATGTAGTTGGCACTTTTATATATGGTTATGTACACAAATTGAATATTTATTTACAACTTCATACATAATAATGAATAAAAAATAGTAACAATGAAATATATTCAGTATAACTTTTTATCAACACATAAAATTCTTCTGATTTTTTTTTCTGCTTATCTAAGGAATTGAATTTGACTTTATTTGAAGAATGAGATAAATACTTTAAGAATATTTTGATACATTTCTTATAGTTTTCATATTTCCCCATTTAAAAAAATAAAGTATTTTCTTAGTTTTCTAAATTTTACTTATTTTTTCACTTATATTAAATTCATCATTGAACATAAATAGAATTACTTTTAATTTCTTATAGCTTTCATTACAAGATGATTACAGAGGAAAAGTCAGTAAAGTCATAAATAAAATGACATGGCATAAATAAAAAATGTATTTAAATCTAACTGATATATTTGAACATAATTTAGTTTTTAACACCAATAATAGATCTTTTGTGTAATAAATTCTATATTTAAACTAATTTTTGATTCAACAAAACTTTTTTCTGCATCTCTAAGATGTGTATATACACACATTATGCCATTCAACAGTGGTGCAGTTATATGGAATTTTCTATGTACTATCAACTTGAATTGTCATTGACTATAATACAACTACAATACTCTAAGTATAATGGAGAGTTTTTTAAAGTGATATGTTTTAACTATTTCTCATAATACCTGCTTTTTCAAACCAAGCAACAGGAAACAGTTAATGCAACTAAACTATGAAAGCAATGAAATAAAAGAATTGTAACACACTTTTGCAAATGCATAATTTGTACAAATTTTTTTGGTACAAGAGTAAACAGAAAGTGAAATTTTTAGTATGAACTAAAGATATTAAGGCATAAAGATAGTTTCATTGTTTACCTATCAGCAAGATAAATACTAAAAGTTATAACTTTTTATATGTGTATTCAAAGAGTGCAAAAGTTTAGTAACTGTTCCAGATATCCATCTAAAAAATATTCAATTGAATAAACATTTCAACTCGGTTAATCACAAAAGGTATATAACCAGGTGTTATTCTAAAGCTGGACATTCATGGTCACACCACACTGCACAGATTCAGTCTCATTGCTCCAAAATCTAAAAATCCAACTTGATTTGAAATCCATTTGGAATACTGGGTCATAAAAGCTGAAATGTGACCATTGGGAAGGGGGCTCTCTCACAAAATAAAAAAAAAATTCCGTTTTGAAAGTAAGGGGAGGAGTAGGCACAGTATCTCTACGGGATCAGAATGCCCGTAGGGGACAGGTTTGCAATTGGCGTGATCCGGCCCATGGTGGTGTGATCCTACATAATTGGAGGGGCTGAAAATTGTGGAGTGCTACCACGCCATTTGCACAGTGTGGAGTGATTGTGAATGTCCAGCTTAAAAAGTACAAGATGGAAAGATCATGCTGATCATGAAAAGGAGCATAATTCATGCTGAAGTTGGCATTATGGTTTCTTACTCAAATCACTGAAGTTCTAAGTCATTTAAATTTATGTTGGTGAGTGTAGAGTGCATATAACCAAGGAATTTGAACAGTTAGGATTGACCTGTATTCTTGTCAAATCTGTTGTGTGCGACGCCTGACCACACCAGAAAAAGGGCGCTGCTGTCGCCAGTGTAGAGGTAGAAGTGACGCTTGAGCGTTGCAAGACAAAGGAGAGAGTTGAATAAAATGGTGAAGAGTACAGTCCGCTAAATTTTTGTGTTGTGATTTATTGTGAGTGATTAATTACAGAGAGTTAATCAGAGCTATCGAAGGGCCAAAACATGGTCCTAATCCGCCGGAGTAATCGGCTATGCCACCCTTTGGAAATTTTTGTGATATCTTAAGGACTATTTGAGTTGTTTATTCGTGGTCTCTTGCGACAGCAGTCCCAGCTTGGAGGTAGGAGCAATATTCTTTTTTGTCTTCTTGAGTAAAAAACTAATTAATTTCTCGAGTTGAAGTTAATTTCGTTTTGCTGAGTTTAAAGTAAAATTGGTTTGTGGCAATATTGTTTTCTTGAATTAGTGTACTTTCGAACTATAAGTTGAAAATGGCCGGTATAGCAAAATTAAAGAAAGATGAGCTAAAACTCGTTGCCGAGGAGATTGGCTTAGCAGTAACGGAAAGTATGAAAAAGAGTGAAATAAGGCGTTTAATTGAGGAAAGTGAGGTATTTATAAATGACAACGAAACTGTGCAAGACGCTATAGATCAAGTATTAGAGGAGAAAAAAAACCAAAAATCCGATCAGGACGGTCAAATAGAACTAGAGCGACTTAAATTAGAGAGAATTAAAGTAGAATTAGAATTAGCACAATTAAAAGCTAATAACACCGGGATTTCTTTTGATCACGGACGTAAAAACGAAACGGAAGAGTCAATGGAGGTCTTAATAAAAAGCGTTAGAACATTGACAATTAAGGTGCCGAGTAAATCGGAAGATTGGGGGTTCTTTTTTACTTCGTTAGAGAGAGCATATAGCACTAAAAAGGTACCCGAGAAATTTAAAGCCGAGATTTTGTTGAATTTGTTAGGGGAAAGAGCTTCTAATATTTTAACTTACATTACCGAAAAGGATCTAAACAATTATGAAGAAATTAAATCAATTGTTTTAAGAGAATTCGAGCCAACAGCGCAAGCAGTATTAGAGAATTTTAGAAATGCGTCTAAGGAAAACGAAACACATATGCAATTCGCGTCTCACTACGAGTTTCGAGTATTATTTAAAATTGAGAGGAGTGACGGACTTCGAAACCTTAAAGCAACTGATGGTATCTGATAAATTATTTCAGACTTTAGATAGAGAAACAGCTGCTCATATTAATGTTCGTCAAAACGAGAAATGGTTTAAGCCGGTTGAGTCAGGAAAAGAATGCGACTTATATTTCACATCGAGAGGTAAGCGCATAAATGAGACGAGAAAGGAACCAAAAATTTATAGCAATAATTTTAAAACCGCTAAAACTGTTTCAAAAGTATTTTTCAATGAGATGAAAAACAGGGTTGCGGTGATTTAAATCAGTTGATTAAAATCACTGATTTAAATCGTGATTTAAATCAACTGATTTTTTTTAAAAAAATCACTGATTTAAATCACTTTATTTTAAATATCAAGTTAATCTGCTTTCATGAAATAAAATTGTTCTTGTATCTTTAAATAGTGATTTTAAATGAATATTTAAAGAAAGAATATATAGAACATAAAAAAACATTTCATCGAATTGATGTAACTAGAGTACTTTCCATATCTTTATTTTTGAGAACGCAAGCAAATTAGATTTTAACCCTTTGCGATGCAAGGCAATAATTTTTTCGAAATATGATGAGAAAACATCATGAATGGGTTTAGTTTATTGTCTAGACATAGAATCTACAAAAAAATGTTTTTTAAAAAACTTGCTTCATTCCAGGAGGGGGGGGGGGGGACCCGAAAGGGTCCATATAAAGAACTATAGGGTAATACCTTCACAACACACTCAGAAATTATTGTTGAATCTTACAGAAAATTATAAATTAAAACTTCAAGAATATTGGAGCAAAATTTTCGAGTTAATTTGCTGAAATTTTTAAACATCCAGAACTAAAAAATTTCTTATCTCCGAGTCAAGGAAATTTCCCAAACTTTATCTCTAATAATTCCTATTCTGAAACAAAATTTCATAAGACTGCCATATACATTCTAACAGGAGTACTATTAGCCCTATCCTAAACCTATTATTTTCTATTTATAGTTGAATTGAACGGTTGAGAAGCGAGTGAAATTAGGTGTGCCATTAACTGGCACACTTCGAGCAAAGGGTTAAATAAATCTCTAATGAGCAACACAATAAAATGCAAAGTATAAGAGACTCCTTTTTTATAAAATAAAATAAATATTGTGAAAGGATCATGTTCACAAAGAAAGAACATAGTAAGATGCAGTGAGTTTCTTTTTAATATTGGAGAAACTAAATAGTGTTGGGGACAACAAATTTTTATATTGCAATAATGTTCCAATGTAAGATAATTAAGTAATGCATATAAATGCTCCAAAGGATATACAAACATCTACATAGTGCATTTTAAACTATGATCTATACTTATAAAAGGCAATGTTTGCGAACTTGTGCGCAATGTCCAGACGAATCTATCACACTTACAGTTAAGAAATTTGGCACACTGCTAGTCCTGATGGTGACTCAATGAACCTTGAAGCCTGAATTTAAAATTTTATCTAAATTTTTTTTTTATTTAATGTTTTGGGTCGAACAGATTAGGAGTAGAGAAAGCTCCAAAACTTGTGTTTGTAATGAAACAAATGAACAGCTGAGTGTAAAATTCCATAATATTCTAACATACAATAATATATCTACAGACAAGAAATGACAAATTGTTCCTATTTTCCTTAATAAAATTGTATTATATTTTAAAAGTATATTATTGTTATATTTTAGTTCACAAATATTTTTTAAATAGTTGTTACATTTTTGAATTTTTTTTAAAGAAAGTACACCTTAATGACTGGTATATTGTTATATATATATATATAAGTCTATGACTGTAACGCTCATTGTCTAATATACAAATGTTAAATATATATATATATATATATATATATATAATTTTTAAAAAAAAATCATTAAAATCAAAAAAATCTTGATTTAAATCAAAAAAATCCGATTTAAATCAAATAAATCGATTTTTTTGAAAAAAATCAAAAAAATCGACAACCCTGATGAAAAATAAGAATTGTGATTTATGTCTAAAGAATGAAAATCATCCGCTATACGCTTGCCCTCAGTTTAAGAGACTTTCTGTTCATGAACGTGTTGAGGTAGTCAAAAATAAAAACGTTTGTTTTAAATGCTTATCACCAAACTAGCGTTAAAAAATGTTCGTATAGGAATTGTTTCTGTGGCAAAGCTCACAACAAATTAATCCATTTTCCGAAAGAATCGACAAACGTTTCGTCTACGAATGCCGGAGCCACGGAAGTCGTAAATAATTCGCAGTCGGGGGAAAAAATTACTGAGCGAGGGTCAAATGTCTCCCCCATTGAGTGGGTTACGCCTTTCGTTGCTACCAATCTAGTCGAAAATAAAAAGAATGTAATCTTATCTACTGTACAATGTTTAGTAAAAGACAGATGTTCGCAATGGCAGGAAGTGAGGTGTTTATTAGATGTAGGATCTCAAATATGCCTAATGAGTGCTTACAGCGATTACAACTAAAAAGTGAAAAAATCAATCAATCTATCTCTTGCATTAATAATGCCTCGATGGTAGTTAATCGTAGTGTTTCGGCGACTCTAGCGAATAGAAATAAAAGTTTTGAAAGAAATATTTCTATGTTAGTAGTACGAAAAATAACGGATTTAATACCAAATCAAAAAATCGATGCGCGTGTGCAGATTCCAGAGTCGGTTAAACTTGCGGATCCTAACTTTAATGTTCCGGGAAAAATTGATATTACTTTTATGACATAATAAAGCCGGGAAAATTAAATGCAAAAAATGCCAGCCTGACGTTACAGGACTCTGTATTTGGGTATATTCTAGGAGGTAGCATTTCGAGCCCAGATAAATTAAATTCCAATTATTGCGGTTTAATATGTGGGGCAGAAGAATTAAATTCAAATTTGAGAAAATTTTGGGAGATCGAGGAAATTGGAAATGAATTACCTAAAAGTAAAGAAAATGCTATATGTGAGGAACATTATGCGCGGACGCATAGGAGAGATAAGACAGGAAAATATACTGTGACTATGCCATTTAAAGAGCATTGGTCATGTCTAGGGAATTCTAGGGATATTGCTCTAAACCGACTCGCATCGCTATGGACTCGCCTGTTTAGAGACCAAGAGTACCTAAAATTGTATCGTGATTTTTTGAAAGAGTATGAAGATTTAGGGCATATGACTGAAATCAGGGAGAGTGTTGAACCTGATGTGACATATTATATGCCTCACCATGGCATCTACAGGCCTCAAAAAAGTACAACAAAATTAAGAACTGTGTTTAATGCTTCCACATTGACTACTAGTGGAAAATCGCTGAACTCTATTCAGTATAACGGTGGAGTTATACAAGACGAACTTTTTACATTGTTAGTAAGATTCCGGAAGCACATCTTTGCCTTCACTGCAGATATTCGTCAAATGTACCGAAGGATAAATATAGATGAGAGTCAACGAAAGCTTCAAAGAATATTGTGGAAAGAGGATGTCAACAAGCCCATCAAGACGTACCAACTTAATACCGTCACATACGGAACGGTTAGTGCTCCGTACCTTGCAATGCGAACGCTGAAACAGATTTCCATTGACAAGGGAAAAAACTTTCCTATCGCTGCGTCAGTCCTGTGTAATGACTTTTACATGGATGATGTTTTAAGTGGAGCTAATACATTGGAGGCTGCAAAAACTCTGCAACACCAACTTATTGACATTCTAAAAACTGCTCAGATGTCATTACACAAATGGTGTGGGAATACTTCCGAGCTTATCCCAACCACGGAAAATGAGTATGACTTTTCATCAACGGATGAAATTAAAACGTTAGGAATTACCTGGAAGGCTAGAACTGATTGTTTTACCTTTAAGGTGAAAGTGGAGCAAAATGCTCATCCTACTAAAAGGTCGGTCTTATCAATTATCGCCCGACTCTTTGATCCACTTGGATTGCTTGGCCCAGTGATCACTAAAGCAAAAAATTTTCATGCAGCAATTGTGGTTGCTCAAAATTGACTGGAGTGAAAGGCTTCCTGAGAAAGAAGCGTGTGAATGGCAAGAGTTTGTGAAATCTCTAATGAATTTAAACGACATCAACATTGAAAGGTGCATAGTGATTCAAAGCGCTGTAGTGACTGAGCTTCATGGTTTCTGTGACGCGTCTGAAAAGGCATATGGTGCTGCAATATACGCCAGGACAGTCACTGCAGCTGGAGAGGTGAAAGTGAAGCTAGTCGCGAGTAAATCTCGTGTGTCGACGATTAAGCAGGTAACCATTCCTCGCTTAGAGTTATGTAGTGCCGTCCTACTCACCAAATTAATGGATAAGGTGCAGAGGGCATTAAAAATGGATATAACATCAGTTTTCTATTGGTCTGATTCCACGATAGTGATATCGTGGATGAAAAAAGAATCGAGAGATTTAAAGACGTTTGTTGCCAACCGAGTGGTGTTTATCCAAGAGTGTACAGAAATAAATCAGTGGCATCATGTTCCATCGGAACAAAATCCTGCCGATATCATATCGAGAGGACTTGATCCAGAGAGAATTCAGCAGAGTGACTTGTGGTGGTTCGGCCCATCCTTCCTTCAAGAGAGCTTAGTGAACTTAGCTAGTGATAGCAACGACATCCATAATAGTGAATTATACCAAAGGGAACTAAAGAATAATCAAGGGGATCCAGTTTCCCTCTTGATGCAGGATATTGATATACTTCCTATTATTAATGGGTGTTCTTCGTTTGTGAAACTGCAAAGAATCATTGCATGGTGTGTGCGTTTTAAGGAAAATGCAAGAAATCCATTGCAGACAACCACTGACAGTTTAACTGCACCTGAATTATCTGCATCCTTATTTTGTTTAGTTAGAAATGTGCAATCTGTATATTTTTCAAAGGAAATTCAGTGTATTAAAAAGAGACAACAGTTACATAATTCCAGTAACTTATTAAATTTGTCTCCATTTTTAGACGAGAAGAACATACTTCGTGTTGGAGGAAGACTAAGACATTCTAACCTACCTGCAGAACAAAAACATCCTATGTTAATCCCTAACAACAATCCTATTTGTGATTTGATTATTAACCACTTTCATGTCTTTTATTTTCATACAGGTATTGAGGCTACGTTAGCAAACATACGTACCCAATTTTGGATAATTAATGGCAGATCCACAGTCAAAAGAGTAATTGCCAAATGTTTAAAATGCCTAAAGGTAAGCGCTAAAGGAAAAAACCAAATGATGGCAGATCTGCCTAGTGCCAGAGTTAACATCTCAAGAGTATTCACTAAAGTTGGACTGGATTTTTGTGGTCCCTTTAGTATCAAACTAATCCCAGGTAGAGTGAAAAGAGTTTATAAATGTTACATTTGTATTTTTGTATGTTTTGTAGTTAAGGCCATACACTTAGAAATAGTAAATAGTTTAAGTACTGAAGCCTTTATTGGTGCATTGAAAAGATTTATTTCTCGTAGAGGTAGGCCAAGTGATATATTTAGTGATAACGGAACTAACTTTGTGGGTGTCAACAATGAACTTCTTAAAATTTTAAAAGGGCTATTTAAAAGAGAAA
>BGPR01037429.1:0-12371 GCA_013235015.1 Araneus ventricosus
AAGGCGACACTTGAATTTAAGAATCAAAGAAAAGGATAGAAAAAAAAATTTTCTTTGAGGAAACCGATCAGTCTATTTCATCTGCCAATCATCCATTTTCTAGTCATAATCGATAGTGCCATTTTTTCTCTCTAGAAAAGATTCGAAATTTATCACGAGCGAAATTTCACGATTTATCACGATTTTTATATAATTAGGATAATATTTACAAACTGTCTGAAGATGTTTTACACAGTTTGGGTAAGCATAGTCGGCGTGGGCAATAAAAAAAACTGTCTGAAGACGATCTTCTTAGATGTTGCAAAGACTTAAATGCAACTTTACAAGGCGATATTGATTTAATTAATGAATCAAAATTTGTCGTCGACTTTTGTCATTCAAGGACACCATTTAAAAATATTTATTGAAAAATAATTCATTTAAATTTTATCCAAATTTTGCGATAGTTCCAAAAAATATACTAACCTTATTAATTACAAAGGTATCTGCAGAAATGTCTTGCTCGTGATTGAAAATAAAAAAATTGCTTGAGATCTAGCATTTGTTAAGAATGATTCATTTTCTTAGCCATGATACCTGTAGAATCCGAATTAGCTATAAAAATAAACTATGATAATATTATCAACGAATTTGCTATAATGAATGCAAGAAAATGAAACAAAAATAAACATGTTACCTTATTTTAACAAGTCGCATTCCAACTTGTATTTTATGAGTTTATGAAGCAAGTATTTGGTTGTTTGGTTGGTTGGTTGTTTGGGGTTTAATGGCGCAAGAGCCATTTTTGGCTAAACTGCGCCAAACGTATGGTGGATAAACAAGATCACGGTGATAAAATGTACGGTGTTATATTAACAGAGGTAGATAAAATTTTAATAAATTTGAAATTCATAGTTCCATATGAAAAGATAAAATCATGTTACCAAAAATGGATAGATGAACGACGAGAGGAGATAAAAAATGCAAGGTTTAAAATATATCAGATGTAAAATTTGTCTAAAATATTACATGGTGGGCAAAGACCAAATAAAATTTCAAGAACGAAATCTATAAAGAGAAACTGTTTAAAAAAAGAAAGAACTAAGCAAGTTAGTTTATAAAAAACAATTCAGTGCAGGTCATTTGTTTTCAAAATATTTTCTCTTTAAAAGCAAACAATGTGCAAAACAGAAGCAAAAATGCTACCTGTTGTTATATTTGTTAGCCTTTTCAGGTTTGGAAGGGGGTGGAGGACTCAAAACTGCCGGTGAGTCTTCTAAGTCCTCTGACATGTTATATTCTAAGGCATCCTCGTCTGATGCAGAGGAGGAGCTCATCTCGGTGTCTGCATCAGATTCCCGAGATTGTAGAAGTATTTTCTCCAACGGAGGGAGAACAGCCATTGGTAAAAGCTCAATGTCAACAGAGGTAGGTTTGGCGATTACAGAAGGTTTCAATGCAGATTGATGGGTGGATATGTTATCCTTTGTTGGAATAGGGTTAATTATTTCACGGCGAGAGGTGGTGTAAAATTTTGCGATCTTTTCTGCTTTGGTGATGCTATGGTTTGTTTTAGTTGGAGAATCCTTTTTCAGCTTTTTTCTATTTCTAACAACTTTAAAATCAGTGAAGTCAGGCGAAGCCAAAGCTTCTTCACTGATCGGAACAGATGGAGAGGATAGAATTGGCAAGTTGGTTATTGGAGGAGGTGCTTTTGCAGTAGAATCAGATGGTTGAGAACAAGTAACAGCAGAGGCATCCGGATTTTTTTGGACGGATGGTTTAGAAAATGATTTTTTTGCTACAGAAACGTAACTATTTCCGGGTGTGGGTGTCTGTGAATTTACAAGTTTCCTTGCTTCTGGATAAGATATCTGCTTTTTTATTTTTGTGGATATAATTTCTTTCTCCCGTTTCCAGGCAATACAGTTTCGAGAAAAAGAAGTGTGCTCCCCCTTACAGTTAACACACTTCTCTGTGCGGGTGCAATCGGTACTTTCATGTCCCACTTCTGCACAACGGGCGCAGGTGAGTGTCCCGCGGCAAGAAGTTTTCGAATGTCCGAAACGTTGGCACTTGAAACAGCGGAGTGGGTTGGGAATATATGTCCTGACAGAAAGGCGCATATATCCGGCCTTAATATTTTCAGGTAATTTGGCGGAGTCAAAAGTGAGTATTAGGTGCTTAGTATTTAGGAGCTGACCATCCCTCCGTATTGATATACGCCGTACATGGCTCACCCCCTGACCTTGTAATTCTTTAAGGATTTCTTCGGTAGGAACATTGAGCAATTCTCCGCAGGTGATAACTCCCTTGGAGGAATTCAAAGATGCATGTGGGGAGACGGTTATTGGGATATTTGAAAATGTTTTCAGTTTGACTATTTGTTGCGATTGTTTCCGAGAGTGGACTTCGACTAGCAAGTCGCCAGATCGAAGCTTTTTAGTGGTTTTCACCTCACCGACAGTTGCGATAATGGCTTTTTCAACTAAAAATGGTGATACAGTATGAAAATTCTCATTAGAAGTAGAGCTTCGTTTGACCAGAAAAAAAGTAGGAAAATTTGTAAAAGTGGAAGAAGATGATGCATTTTGTTGCCCACTGAAGGGACCAGGTTTTTTTTGCCCATACGACAATGGTGGAAATTCAGGCCCGACGGCACCGCCCACCATGGAGCCCAACAAGGGAAGGCAGCCACCGGCTCTGGAGATTTCCAGCCTCGGCGCTTACCTTGGTGCTAGCCGGAACCTATACGCTCAGAGTCACCCCCGGGGACAGTGACCACCCTTAACGCCAAGCCCAAGGAGTGACCCCTTCGCTTGATCCCCTTGAGCAGACCAGCCATGTGGCTGGGATACCGGCCGATTGATACACCGGGGACCGAAATGTACCTCCCGTCTAATGGGTCGCCACGCACGGCCAACACGTGGGGGTAATTTGCTATCCATGAGAAGCAAGAAGCAAACAGAGCGGCAACAGCTTCTCATGGAGAGCTCCCTCGCCTACCCCCGAGGGAAGGAAGATAAAAGCAGAAAATAAAAAAGAAGGCTAAAACTCGAAAGGAGATCAGACACTAGGGTACCTCGGGGTCGTGATGCCCGTCACACCTGAAGAAGATGTGCCCCTGAGGGGAGCAAGTATTTGATTTGTGAACGATTTTGAATGCGATTGAAATGTTAACTTTTTATAAAGTTTTAGTTATGTATCATTTTCATGTATTTCCTTAATATACCAATTTGTGCAATGTAATAAATAACTAAAGCAATAAATTATTTTATTGCACGAAATTTCTTTCAAGGTTCCGCAAATCAACTTTGCACCAGGCCCCGCTTTTGTTCGGGCCGGCCCTGATCGTATTGATAGTTTAATTAATGTGATATCAAGTTAATTATTAAATAATTAAAATTGTATTAAAGATCATTTATAAATAGTACCAACTTTATTCCTAAAATAACAAAGTATACAGTGCGATATAGGTTTAAAACCTTGTCTTCGAATTTTCAGGGCATGGATTTGAATAATTCATAACCGTTAACTAGGAACTTCAAAAATCGCAGTGTTTCGGGGTGCCATCTATTAACGTTATACTGAATTAGAAAACTTGTAACTTTATGTAGGTTTCTACCAATACGCGATGCTATGAATGAAATCAAATCTTTAAAATTACTGATTAACTGATGATTGACTTGAACCGACAGATTCTTGACAACTGACCGAACTAAACTCAAAATAAAGAGATTTGAATACATGCTTACAGTGACTCAAAAAGTATTGGGGCACAAGAAACGCTCAAGCGTTCATTTCGTAAATTTCCATTATTACATAAAAACAAAAGATAATTTTAATAGTTTTTGTATCTAAACACTCTGAGAAATCTATTACAACCATTACAATTAAATACAACAAATATAGAAATGAGCTATTTGAAATGGTTCGTCTGTAACTACGAAATTAAGGTCAAAAAAGTATTGGGGCATTCAGGAAAACCAGCTGGATAAGAAGCCAATTCTGGCAGAATGTCTTATACAACTGCAAATAATATTGCAAACCTAGGAAACACTAGTTAAGAAACAAAATGCAGGAGATACTACGTTAGTCCATCATTTGCATGGTAGCATGGGTCGAAAAAAATCAGAGATATCCAATGGCATCAGAGAACTTACCATTTGTCATTGGAAACGTGGAAGCTCCGAGAGAAAAATTGGTGAAATTGTAAATGTAAGTAAATCTACTGTACATAATATAATTTCGAAATCCAAGAAGACAAATCAGTTAAAAACAGACCAAGAACAGGTCGTCCAAGTTGTTTCACTGAGCGTGAAGAAAGGTGGATTGTTACAAAAGTTATTTGCAACCATAAAACCAGTGCAGTCAAATTAACTTCAAAAGCCCAACAAAGTTTTAACGAGTCTGCTAAACCAGAAACGGTCCGGAATATCTTGAGAAAATACAATTTTCATGGCCGAGTAGCTAGAAGAAAACCATTCCTCAGTAAAGCACATCGAAGAGCTCGTTTACAATTTGCTAAATCCTATATTAAAAAGCCTTCGGAGTTTTGGAATTCAGTTTTATTTGTAGATGAAAGTAAATACAATGTTAATGGAAGCGATGGGAAGCAAATGGTATGGAAAAAACCCAATAGTGAACTAGAAATGAAGAATCCGACTCCTTCTGTAAAACATGGTGGTAGTCAGATGGTCTGGGGCTGTATGAGTGCAGTGGGTGTGGGGAATCTACATTTTATTGATGGAATGATGGACAAATATATGTATTTAGACATTTTAAAAACAAAATTTTAAACAGAGTGCTGAGAAAATGGGCATATTGCCACATTACAAATTCTATCAGGATAATGACCCAAAGCACAATGCTCATATCTGCAGACTCTGGGCTTTATATCACTGTCTCCAAGTAATTAGAACTCCTACACAGAGTCGTAACCTCAATCCCACTGAGAATATTTGGGGCCATTTCAATAACAGAATTCGTAAATTTAAAATTTCCAGCAAAAATGAACTTAGAGAAAAACTCATGTCTGAATGGGATAAAATAGAAGGAAATGTTTGTGCAAATCTTGTGAAATCCAAGCCTGAACGACTGAATGAAATCATAAAATGTAAAGGAGGACCAACACATTAAGAAATAATGTTTGAGTGATATAGAACAATTTTGCTTGCCCCAAAACTTCTTTGACCATGAATTTCAGTTATACAACAAGAAATGCTAATTTCAGTATTACTGCAATAATATTGTAAATTAATTTTCATGTTTATGGATTTTATTTAGTCTACAGATATGACATGTACAAAAAGCATTTGGTTGAAATAAAAAATGATTTATTCTTTCACAAAATGTTTGATAGCTTATTCTGCCCCAATACTTTTTTGAGTCACTGTACGAATAAAATAATTTGCATGAAAAGGTTTCAAATCAGAGAGAGTGGGTTTTTTTTTTATTATTATTAATAGAACAATGTCTATATAAAAAGCTTTCACTGAGCAAAATTATATGCAAACGTAAAATGTGCCCTTCTGACAATATCAGATTTTGCTTATTTATGCGACAATACGCTCCAAAATGCCACGAGTTTACTTTTTAAATACTTAAATTGTTTCTTGTCTTTACGAAATCGAGGAAAAATAAAAATGATCTTGCTCGGAATCATATTAAACTACATTTCTTATCTTCCCCATTTTTCTCACTTTTATAAATCTCAGTTTTCTGAAAAGAATTCTAAAAAATCCAAAACGGGGAGAATGTAGGGTCATCTCTAGAAGATCCTAAAATATTTCGGCTCAATGATGCAATTGTTTAAAAGACAGCATCTGTTGCTGAGTAATATTTTGCAAAATATTTAATAATGAGTTGATAGTTGTCTATCATTCTTCACTTTGATTAGTTTTTCAAACTAGCAGCAGTTACCCTATATACATTCTATTCAGAAGTTACACAGAATGTATGAGACAACTCTTACTCCCATAATTCATAACGGGAATAAACATTCAGCATCCAAAAAAAAATTGTTCAGAAAGCGAAGGACTGAAACTCACTTTTTTTTACCGGAAATCTGAAAAAGTCAAATGCCATGTTATAAAAGTGCTGTAATTATGTTAACACATTATTGACCGGAGACGTCAAATGACGTCTTTCGATAACCGGACTTAATTGACTGAGTATTATACATTTCAACTGTGGTTATCGTTTGCTTTTGTTATATTCTCAATTGTTTACGAAATGGTGTACTCATGCACTTTTTGCAACAACTCTAAAGGTAAATATATTATTGAGAAACTTGGTTTGTGGAAAGACGTCGTACATTCAAGTTGCTTATATTCCATCATATGCGGATTTTTCTCTTCGAGAAATCGCCAGCTATACGCTTCAGTTTCTACAAAAAAATACCCGATCCACGAGGTTTCATCAGCAAGGATACTGTATTTATGATTACAGAACTATGATAAAGAGATAAATTTCCTGTCAAACTACCCTTATGCAAGGTATCCTCAAAGTAAGTATCTGAGTTTGAGTTTGTTCCGATTTCCTGGCAGAAGAGCCATAATGTTGGCTATACTGCGCCAGACTATATTAAGTTATCTACGTAAAAATGTAAAAGCTTCATTTATATAAAAACAATGCGAAAACTTTTCTAAAAAACGAAGTATCGCTTAAATATGTTGTTCAAAACCTATTGACTTTAAAAAAGCTAAAAAGATTTGCATGTGGGGTTTTGCCTAATAAAATAGAAATCTCTATTGTGCGAGTTGTAAAATAATGTAAACGTTGGAAATTAAAATCTGGCCGTTCAGTTAAAATGTGAACTGACAATGCATTTGCAATGGGATCACATTGGTGCCTGTTCCCCTAAAAGCAAATGATGAGTGAATCTAGTGTGACCTATGCGTAAACGAGTTAAGATTGTGTCTGCCTTTGATTGAGATGGCCAAGGCTCTACACGAGGTTTAACAGTGTGAAGTTTGTTTTCCATCAAAGGTCCCACTGAGCCTGACATTTTGAATGATGGAGCATTGTGATGTGCTTTTTAAAATCATTTAAAAAGTATAGTAACATTAGTTGGTTGGTTGGTTGAGTTGTGTTTTCTGGCACAAGAGCCATATTTGACTATGCTGCGCCAAACACATGGTACATGGATGTTACCAAGATAATAATAGTTATTCTATTTCAAAAAGGAAAAGGTTAAAAGTGGTCTTTTAAAAAGTGCGTGATTGTAAAAAAGAGTTCAAATGAGTTTGTCAAAACCAATATCTTTGAGAAATAAAAATAGGTTTTGATGGGGATTTTCTCCCAGCAAGTCTCGTAACATTAGTTGGAGTAATTGCTAATTTAGCGGCCTTATCTGCTTTCTCGTTGCCCACAATTCCAACATGAGATGGTACCGAACATAGTAAAACCACGAGAAGCGAGTTTATCTGGAAGGCTTAAAACATTTAAAATCAAAGGATTTTTATGAGAATGAACATGATTTGATATAATAGATTTTAAAACATTTAATGAATCTGTGTAAATAATATATTTATTTTGTGGTCTGTCACATTGATTGATTGATTGATTGGGGTTTTATGGCACAAGGGCCAGAATTGGCCAAGCTGCGCCAAACATTTGTGGTCTGTCACATATTTCATCCAAAGCATATAAAACGACAGTTATCTCTCGGAGAAAACGGAACAAGTTGCATGTAGCTTAAAAGAAAAAATTGCATCTGGAAAAATAACCGCAAATGAAACATGGTCAGCTGATTTTGAACCATCTGTATAAATTGCAGTGAAATCATTATATTTCTGTCCATGTTCATTAAAAATGCGATGATAGATGATATCAGCTGCGTCCGATTTGGTAAAAGATTGAAAAGGATTTAAAAACTGTACCACAGGAATTCCCCAAAGAGGAAAATTATTTTTTGACTGTGGAGTAACTTGAAGGTAAAGTAAATTTAAATATAAATGAATATCATAACTCTCGTAAAAAATACAGGGATAAATGATTTCCAAGCTTCTTGTAATCGAACAAGAAAAAGACGAAGTTTAAAATTATGAAATGGATGACATGTATTGGATTTGATTCTAAAATAGTATTTCAGTGATAAAATATTTCTTCTAAAAGTGAAGGTTCAGAGCAGTCAACGTATAAACTCTGAACGGGAGATGTTCTAAAAGCTCCTGAACAAAGTTGAAGAGCTGTGTGATGAACGGGGTCTAGTTTTTGCAAAACTCTTTTCCTAGCGGATATATAAATATCGCAACCATAATCAATCTTAAACAGTACTGTAGCTTTATAAATTTTTATCATAGAATTTCTGTCAGCTCCCCAAGATGTAGTCGATAAGACTTAAAATATATAACGACTTCTCGCACTTTTTCCTCAATAGCTTTATATGAGGAAGAAATGTTGGCTTTCTGTCGAAAGTAGATGTCGTTTACAAATGGATTGGATATTGAAGTTTATTGGCGCAAGAGCCATATTTGACTATACTGCGCCAAACACACGGTAGATCTACAGGCACACGGTAAAATTTAAAATTGTTTAAATCCTAAAAAAATTACAGTTAGTGCGAAACATAATAAAATCTTATGATAAAATTCAAATGCCATTAAAAAACTAGTAATTGCATAAATATCGTGAAATATCAGAAAGTAACATCTTTGAAAAAGTGTTTTCAAAGAAAAAAGGACAATCAAAACTCACGAAAAAAAGTTTCGGACAAGTAAATGTTTAAAAAACTCTTAATACAAAAAGGTGAAAAAGAATCATTGTAGCCTTTTAACTTCATGTCTTTTCAAGTATTTGTCATGTACAGGGGTACTTAAATTAATGCCATAAAAAGCTTTAAAATCAACCCATCGAAATGGGCTCTTTTTTAGTCTTTGTTTCATAATAGATTTGTCAATAGGGGTTTGATGTGTAGATGGTTGTTGATCTTCAACAACAGGAGGGCACTCTTCAATGGTTTCGTTCGGGTCGTAATCTATTGCATCTTCAGCTGTAGATGGCTCGATGTCATCAGTTTTGTTAATAGAGCTGCCATCTACTAACATAGATCCAGAGTCGGGATTCAAATGTGTGGATCCCACTTTATTAGCACGTTTTGGTTTTTTTAATGCATCTTCTGATTGAAGAGATGTAATGACCTGCCTAATGGTAGAGCTCGAAACCTGTAGAGGCGAGGTCGTCCAAAACTTAGAGCTGTCTGAGTGAAATTCATTTTGCTGAACATTTGTAGGTTCGGATTGTGTCTTAGTTTTTTTCTTTTTTGTGACCGTTTTAAAACCGGTCAAATCCTGTGAAGTTGAAGCATCATCACAGATTGATATGGGAGCATTCTCTACCACTTGAGAAGTGGATGGAAGAGTTAGAACCTGTTCAGAAATTGAGTGCGGAGATTGAGGAATTGTGGCTGTTTTACCTAAATAATTAGATTCAATTGGTATGTCTGGAGGGTTTGCCTTTTTACTTTTCTTTTGGGCTACGGAAGCGTAGCTAGTACCTGCGGTAGGTGCTTTGGATGCAACTATTTTACGGGCTTCTGGATAAGAAATTTGGTTTTTTACTTTTGTTGCGACAACTTCTTTTTCAAGTTTCCATGTTAAGCAGTTTCGAGAGAAAGAAGTATGGTCACCTTGACAGTTGACGCACTTCTCCTTAGCGGTACATCCAGTACTTTCGTGGCCAACTTCTGCACAACGGGCGCATGTCAGTGTCCCGCGGCTGGAAGTTTGAGAATGTCCAAAACGCTGGCACTTGAAACATCGCAATGGATTGGGAATATAAGGTCGGACAGAGAGACGCATATACCCAGCCTTGACATATTCCGGCAATACATGAGAACTGAAAGTAAGTATAAGATGTTTCGGGTTTAGGTTGGTTGGGGTTTAATGGCGCAAGAGCCATTTTTGGCTAAACTGCGCCAATCAAATGGTAAAATTCAGCACAGAGGTACTAAAATTTTAAAAATCAGTGAAAATGTGAAAAGGAAATTGTTTGAAATGATCCAGATGTAAAAAAGCAAAAAAACAAGTTAAAAAGGACTAAATGCTCATAAAATACCCAATGGTCTTTAAAAAACTAAAAATATTTGGATGGTATGTCTCACCCACCAAGTCTTGTAAAGTTACAGACGATGAATTAAAATGATACTCACGATGACATTTAAAAGAAGGACATTCAATTAAAATATGTTTAATAGTGAAATTTTCATGACATGTGGGGCACAATGGTGCTCTCTCGCCAAAAAGGAGATGCCTGTGAGTGAATCGAGTATGTCCTATACGGAGGCGAGTCAGTTTGACATCAGCCTCTCGTATGGGCAGAATGGGCCACAAACCAATTAAAGGTTTGACAGAACGTAGTTTATTGTTAGACTGAAGACTCCATGACTGCTGCCAAACAGAAAATAAATGAGAAACTAAAGACTTTTTAATATCCGGATAAGGAAGTGCTCGCGGAAGAAAAGCGGAGGCAAATTTTGCAATAGCATCAGCTATTTCATTACCAGAAATCCCTACATGACTCGGAACCCAGCAGAAAATAATATGAAAACCGTTATTCCGAAGACCCTGTAAAACAGATAAAATTTCCAAACCAACCGGATGCATTTGAGTGTCATAATGAGAAAGAGTTGCCAAAGCACTCATGCTATCAGTATAAATAATAAAGTTGCGCTGGCTAGAAGGCGAAATCTCCTGGAGAGCACAGAAAATTGCCACTAACTCAGCAGTAAAAACAGAGCAACAATTATGCAGACGATAGCTCAGTGTATCAGATGGAAAAACTACACCACAACCAACATGTCCATCTGATTTCGAGCCGTCTGTAAAAATTGGTACAAAAGAGGAATACTGATAGCGATGGTGATGAAAAAGTTGTTGAAAAGTAACCGGGGCAGTTGAGGATTTATCAAATCCTGAAAAGGGATTCAAAAATGAAAATTGTGGAATATCCCAGGGTGGAAAAGTAAAGAAGTCAGAGAACTGAACGGAAACATTATTTAAGTCCGAGTCATGCAGAAGTATTTTGGTTCTCTCACAAAGAGGCAAAATGTGAGAAGGACGAGCAGCATAGAGTCTCCGAAGACCAGCTGGTAGTGATAAGTGATTAAGGGGGTGCTTCCGAACAGACTGCGCTCGAAAGGAGTACAAAGCGGAAATTTTTTGTCTCCTTAAATCAAGCGGTAGTTGGTGGGAAATAATGTACAGGCTCTCCACTGGGGAAGTACGAAACGCCCCAGTGCAGATTCTTAAACCAGAGTGATGGATTGTATCCAGTCGCCTTAAGACAGTAGGACGAGCGGAGCCATATACCATACATCCGTAATCAATACGGGAGAGAATCACTGCTTGGTAAATACGGAGTAGGGAGGTTCGATCGGCACCCCAAGATGTTTTGGAGAGAACCTTCAGAATATTCAAAGATCTCTCACATTTCTTCCGCAAATGAAGTATATGCGGAAGGAAGGCGAGTTTCCGATCGAAAATCACTCCCAAAAACCGTATGTCATCCACAACAGGAATGGCAACATTTTGTATATGAATGACAGGATCTAAGTGATTGGTTGGTTGGTTTGGGATTTATTGGCGCAAGAGCCAAATTTGGCCATGCTGCGCCAAACGTACGGTGAAAGTACAGCATATGGTGGGATATAAAATCATGATTATGGAGCTAAAACATTCGTTTCAAATGAAAAAGGGTTAAAAGGAAAGAATGATAACACGGAAGTACAAAGCAATCAAATATGATTAAAAAAACCAATTGATTGTAGGAAAGAAAAGACCCTAGGATGAGGATTCTCTCCCACTACGTCTTTAAGTGATAAAAATGTTGCATTAAAAAATGACTGACGCTGAAAGGTGAAAACTGGACATTCAATTAAAATATGAAGAACTGAATAAGGTACTTGGCATGAAGTGCATATAGGTGCGGGCTCAGCAAAAAGCAAGTGCTTATGAGTAAACCGCGTGTGTCCAATACGGAGACGAGTCAATATGACATCTTTTCGCCGCACTGGAACACCAGGCCACCTACCAAGAAAGGGTTTTAAGGAGTGTAGTTTGTTTTGTTGTTGCAAATCCCACAGCTGTTGCCACATCTTATTGATATGCTTTCTGATGAAGCATGTAACATCAGACAAAGGAATCGCACTATTGAGGGGGACAAGTGCAGATTTAGCAGCAGAGTCTGCCAACTCATTGCCCTTAATACCCGTGTGGCTGGGAACCCAGCAAAACAGTATGTCAAAACCTTTGCTTCTTAAATCTTCCATTTGAAGTAAAATATCACAAATGACAGGATTATTAGAAGATTCAGTCTGCTGTAAACTTTGCAAGACACTCATACTATCAGTGTATATACAGAATTGCCTTGTATTTTCACTCGAGATGCGC
>BGPR01037431.1:0-15129 GCA_013235015.1 Araneus ventricosus
AAAATCAGGGTCGTCTTTATCCAATGGATTATGTCTGGTAACCATTGATCCAAGGGCGCCTAAAACTTAATTATACTGATCTTATTTATGTCTGCTAATTAGAAACAAATTAGTTAAACACAATTTCAAATATGTTAAAAGTAAAAAAATAATATTAGGGCTTGTAACTCGACAGACATCGATTTTGTAATGTTTACATAAACTTGTGGCTACGAGTTCTTAAAAAACATTTATAGTAGAGCCAGCGTGGATATTCTCCTTATATATACGTAAGGGTGCGAAACTATTTTCTTTTCATTTTCTGATCTCCCTCACCGCAGTAAAATTTTAAAAAATCCCTTCTGGGTTCGCGGCCATGTTTTTTTAGAAGAAATGAATATATTTTTTATTGTCAAATAAATTCTTTTGATTTCAGTTATTCACGGTTTGCAAATCATAACTGTTAAATTCTGACATGTGTACAATTAGAGGGAGCTAGCGGGAAGGGAAGCTGGTTTGCAAACAAGCGGGCGTAGCGAGGGTAAGTGACTCAGAAAATTATGAATTTTCAACGTAGGACTACTACGTTCCTCCCATTGGGGTCTCTGGAAGAATTTGATTCACACGCCAAAACGCCGTACACAAAACGTTGTATGGGAGATCCTCTCGAGTATCTCGGTAACTACAGCATATGTTAAAAAATATTAACTACCGTCTCATTTTAGAGATAAAGGGTAACAACAGAAGTTACAAAAAAAATTTGAATATCGGAGTTGTAGTTCGCCATCACTGAGTCGCAAAATTAGCAAAATACGCGGAATTGCAGTGACGCGATCCCTATATCCCGGTAACTACATGTTAAAACATAACTAATGTCTCATTTAGAGATAAAGGGTAACAACAGAAGTTACAAAAAAAATTTGAATATCGGAGTTGTAGTTCAGCGACTACTGAGTCGCAAAATTGGGCAAAAATACGCGTGAATTGGTGACGCGATCCTCTATATCCCGGTAACTCCAAATGTTAAAAACATAACTAATGTCTCATTTTAGAGATAAAGGGTAACAACAGAAGGTACAAAAAAAAATTGAAAATCGGAAAAAAGTCACGCTAGTAAAGCGGTAAAACATCAGCGGCTGTTTGAAAAATACAGCCTTCCGCCAATTTTTTTTTTTTTTACCCCAGTCGTCATCAGTGCTTAGCAAGCGTAAATGCAACCGGAGGCATGGCATTATTTTTACACTCCCTGATCATATTTTGCTTGAAAAATGACACAGAAGCAGTAAAGTTTTGACTCCATGGCGCTCCTTAAAACTGGGGGCCGGGGCATCTATACGCCCTTGCTTCCTGGTCGCTCCGCCACCGCTTGCAAAACCCTGACAGAAACCAGATTATTATTATTATTATTTTTGCTCGTAAATATTTTTTGTTGGATATGGTAGCTGTAGCAATGTATCTCGTAAGCAATGCATCTCACCCATATTGCAGTTTAGAATATCAGACAGTACAAAAGACACAACAACATTGCTTAAACTAAAAACTCTTTTATTTCATCTTCAAAACAAATCCAACATACCATCTTATATACTTATCACAAAAACAAATGGCACAACCTGATTGGCTGTGATGTCATAACTGACCAAGTGGCAAACCCTGATTGGCTGTGATGTCATAACTGACCAAGTGGCAAAACCTGATTGGCTGTGATGTCATAGAAAATGCACACGCCCACATCATGACATCACCAACACAAATAAACAAGATAAATGCGAACAAAGGTTCAAACAAACATTTATACGATTTTTCTGAGCATGAAAAAGCTGCTAATTAAACTAACAAAGTCCCCCATTTTTCATGACTCAAAAAATCCAAATTTCATTCACTTACATTACAAAATAACCAATTACAATAAAATTTTAACTTATCATGTGACAAAGCTTTTGTCATAATATCTGCAACATTTTTCTTACCTGAAACATACAATAAATCAAATTCTTCAGCATTTAATTTTTCCTTTACAAAAAAATAACGAGTGTCAATATGTTTAGTTCGTTGGTTTTCCATTAAATTTTTAGAATAACATATAGCACTTTGATTATCACAAAATATTTTAGATTTAATTACAGGCAATTCCAAAAATAAACAACTATTCATTATTCTATTTAACCAAACAATTTCCTTCACAGCTTCTGACAAAGCTATATATTCAGCTTCCATACTCGATAAAGCTGTGCATTTTTGTTTCGAAGTTGACCTTGAAACAGGAACATCACCTAAAAATATTACATAACCACTGATAGATTTACGGTCCATTTTATCAGCTGCCCAGCTGGCATCAGTATATGCTGTTAAAGCAAAACTTTCACTTTTACTCAAGTTTATTTCATAATTAGAAGTATTTAGAACATAATGAAATACTTGACATATGAGATTCCAATGAGTAATTGATGGATTGTTATTAAATTGAGATAGAAAATTTACAGCAAACATAATGTCTGGTCTTGTTCTAGACGCTAAAAAGGATAAACTTCCTATTAAGTTTCTATAAGGTACATTTAGTACATCATCCTCCATATTATCATAAATAGCAATACCTGGACTTAATGGAACCAAACTTTTAGAATTTGGAATATTACCAAAAATATTTCTCATTTCATTTATATAACTTTTCTGATGCATTATAAAATTACCATTTCTCATTTCAAATTCTACACCTAGAAATTTAGACAATTTACCCAAATCTTTAACATCAAACTTTGATTTTATTAAACCAATTGCTTCATTCATGTATTGTTCATTACAAGCAAAAATGGCAATGTCATCTACATTAACAATACAAATGACTTATATACATATATACAATTACTAGTCAAGAGCTTTTGAAAACCCAATTCTATTAGGCTATTATTAAGCTCACTATACCATTCTCTACCTGCTTGTTTTAAGCCATACAATGCTTTCTTAAGTTTAAAAACACTATTATATTCATTATCAATTACAAAACCAGAAGGTTGTTCCATAAAAATGTCCTCATTAAGTGGTGCATATAGATAAGCACTTTTAATATCCACACAAGTGATTACAAAACCAACCTTTCATAGTTACCAATATAACAATAAATAATCTAACCAATGTAAAATTTATAACTGGAGAAAAAGTATCAAAGTAATCTATGCCTTCAATCTGCTTGAAACCTTGTGCTACCAATCTAGCCCTGTACCTTTTAATTTTTCCAGTAACATCCTTTTTATGTGTATATACCCACTTATTTCCCGACACATTCTTATTTTTGGGTCTAGGGACAATCTCATAAACATCTCGGACTTTTAAAATTTCAAGCTCTTCTTTCATCGCATAACACCAATTTTCCCTTTCGGGTACAATTTGAGATTCTTTAAAATTATTAGGGATTTTAATATCTACCAAATGAGCTTCACTATCCGATATATCCTCAATATCTGTTGAAAAATCATCCGATTGAGTTTCAATTGCATTTGGTTTATTATCATCTAAAATTAATTTAGGTGAAAAGTCAAAATTATCTGGGTTATAGTCAATACCCTTACTTTCACAGTATTTCTTAACTTCATTCTTACTTCTCAATCTTACTTTTGACTCAGGATAATAATAAACATCTATCCTTCCTTTACTTTTACCTTTCTGTCTAGTTACACAAACTCGTTTCCAATCGCATTCAGTTTTGTCTGAAAGTTTAGGCATTGGAGTTTCATTACTTGAAAGCTCAAAATCTGAAAAAGAATCAATCATCCTAAATTTGTTATCTTTCATTTGAACATTAGAATCGACTCCTAATATGGATTCATTAAACTTTACGTGTTTAGTTTCAGTTATTTTTCCACTTTGGGGAAAGAAAATTCTATATACCAGAGTATTTAGTGCATAGCCCATCATTATACCTTTCTGAGCATTAGGCTCCAGTTTATTTCTATAACGTTTCGGTATGAAAACATAAGCTACACAACCTATCCTTTTAAAATGTCTCACAGAAAATTTCTTATCACTCCAAACATTTAACGGAGCTTTTCCTTTCAAAGATTTATGGGGAAATCTGTTTCTAAGATAATTTTGAGTATTTACTAATTCAGCCCATAAAGTTTTGGGAAGTTTACTTTCATGTAAAAGAGCTCTAACCCCTTCTATTATATCGCTCAGCAACACCTTTCATCTCTGGTGAGTAAGTATTAGTAAGCTCAATTTTAATACCTTCGTTTATCAGATACTGTTCAAAATAATCTGCACTAAATTCGGTGCCATTATCTGATCTAACCCTTTTGATTTTTTCTATTAGTTAATCGTTCCATCGCCTGTTTATATGCCTTAAAACACTCAAAAGCTTCAT
The DNA here is from genome assembly GCA_013235015.1 of Araneus ventricosus. Classification (NCBI taxonomy): domain Eukaryota; kingdom Metazoa; phylum Arthropoda; class Arachnida; order Araneae; family Araneidae; genus Araneus; species Araneus ventricosus. Next base: position 4,340 of record BGPR01037431.1, read on the forward strand.
TTTTGTGTTTTAAAAAATACACTACTGCATATCGAGAATAATCATCAATAATGCTATAAAAATATTCAGCACCACCTAAAGATTTAACGGGAGCAGGTCCCCATATATCCATATGTACAAGTTCCAAGACATGTTGAGTTCAAATCTTATCAATATTAGGGAATGATGCTCTACTACTTTTAGTTAAACAACAAGTATCACATTTATCAACATTTCCCTTTAAATTTTCAAGTCCATAAACATTATTACTTTTTGAAAAATCTTTCAAACCTTGCATATTTAAATGACCAAATCTAGCATGCCACAATTCAATACCATCTTTATCAGAAATATAAGCAGCACTGTCATTTTGCATTTTTATTACATTAGCTTTTATAACATAGAACTTGTCAATTAATGGAACAGTTAAAAATAATCTATTCCTAGGAGTTCTTATGATCATTTTAAAATTTTTCACAAGGATACTATAGTGTGCTAAATCAAATTTTCTTAAAGAAATTAAATTTCTCACCATCTGTGGTGCATACAATACATTTTTAAGCAATAAAGAAACCTTACCAGAATTATCCATTATTTCAAGACTAACATCACCTTTACCAAGGATATTTGTAGTACCCTCAGCCATACTTGCACTTGAAGATAATTTCTGAAAATTAGTAAATAAATTTATATTGTAACATTGTAAGTAAGCTGAAGTGTGACGCGGTGGTCTAGAGGATACGTCTTCGACTACCAATCAACAGATCGCGAGTTCGAATCCAACTGATGACTTTTGTATTATTTGGACATTGAAGATGTTTCGTACATTTTATGTTAACTCTCTGAAATATGCAAATTATTCTTATGTAAATTTATGTTCTTGGATATGTTCTATTGGACTATTCATTTCTTAAAATGTATATAAGGAACTGCTGTCAAGCTGACGGCAGTTCAGTTATCTGAACGCTTGCTGTGCTCTAAATAAAAGCCTGTCTCTCTAAATCGTCATCATTTCTAAAATCTACGTGACAATATCATTAACAAAATGCTCGGTTGCAGCAGAGTCTATCACGAACTCTATGTCCATGGATTGAGTACAATATGCAGATGCATAAAAAACTGCAGGATTGGAAAGTTCATCTTGCTTGAAGGTAGGCGGCTTACGTTGTTGATGAGTAGGCATCTTATTGGCATTCTTGAATTTCCAGCAGTTCTTTCTAATATGACCAACAGTTCCACAAAAAAAACACTTCCTCCTCTCTTTGAATTCCTTTGTACAATTCTTCTTTCTGGCAACATCACTTTCAATGGAAAAAACAGCAGGTTCTTTAGGCCTTGCTTCAGATTTCTCACGGACTGTAACTCTGTCATATTCAGCCAAAAGAGATTTTTGAATATTTAGTGAAGTGAAATTCACGTCATCTAATTGATATAATTGCATCACTAGGTTGTCATAGCTTCTTGACAGGTTAGCCAACATCTGGTAAGCAATCTCATCATCTGGTATAACCTTTCCAGCATTCTCAAGGTCTTTCGCAGCTTGGGAGATTTTTCCGATATAACTGCTCATAGTATCTGATGGAAGAAACAGAATGTTCAAAAACTTTGTCCTCAGAGCTCCAATTCTTGCTCTGCTCCTGGGTTCAAAAACATTTTCAATTTCCTGCAAAGCAGCAACAGGAGAATCTATATTGTAAACAATGCTTTTCAAGTTTTCATCAATGCTTAAGCAAATAGTGGAGAGAGCCTTTGCCTTCCTTAATTCAAAGTTCTGCTTATCAGCTTTTGTAGCTTCAGCATCCAAAACAGGTTCTTGCTTGTTCACAAATTCTATTAATCCCAAGTTGAGAAGTTGCATTTTTATGTTGAACTTCCATTGCTTATAATTATTGTTGTTCAGCTTCTCAAAATTGCAACTCTCGGCAAAAGCCATTTCCAGTTTAAAAAACCCAACTAAGCAAAGTTCAAAACCAGCCTATAAAATGGCTGCAAGGATTCCAAACAGCAACAAACCACAGACCTCTGCTACCACTTGTAGCAGTAGCTCTGCCACCGTTTGCAAAACCCTGTCAGAAACTAGATTTTTTTTTTGCTCGTAAATATTTTTTGTTGGATCTGGTCGCTTCGCCACCGCTTGCAAAACCCTGACAGAAACCAGATTATTATTATTATTTTTGCTCGTAAATATTTTTTGTTGGATCTGGTCGCTCTGCCACCGTTTGCAAAACAGAAACTGAAACTAGATTTTTTTTGACAGAAACTAGATTTTTTTTTGCTCGTAAATATTTTTTGTTGGATGATAGGCGCTCGAATTCCTAGATATGGTTCTGAGGGGCGACAAATGATTCTTTTCCAGGACGCTCAAATTTGTTAATTGTTCATCAAATGGGTTTGTTACCCCCCTCCCCTGCGCTCCTACACATGCAGTACTACCTTTGTATAATTATTATACAGGCATGAGCTTATTATGAAGGTTGTTGATTCAGCTCTTTTAATCGATTTTACCCTTATAATAAGAAACTTTAGAAATATTAAATTTTAAATCTCCCTGTATCTTCTAAACAATTTATGCTACAAAAACAATGTAGGACTGTTTTTGTAGGAAATGATATGTAGTTTAATTTTATAAATGAGTGGTTTTCATCGAAACCATAGTTTTCGAGATATTTAAGAAAAACTGAACCCCCCTCTAAACCCCTCCTGTACTCCCGCGCAACCCCCACCAGCGGGGAATTTTAGTATGTCGTTTAGGACACAATATGAGGAATGAGGACACCAGATAAGGAATTAAAACTACTGATGAATTTGAAATAAAAATGCTTGAATCAGCTAAGTTCCATTGAAGCACAGGAGATGCATTAGAATTTGCCCGACGATGGGAATGGTCTGCGCTACATGGGGGAATGATCTGCTGTACGAGAGAAAAAATGTAATGAAATTCGTCTGAACCACTGAATCCAGAAACGAGCAGAAAGAACCAAAAGGCAGGAAAAAATCCAAAGAATCCATTTCAACAATTGAAATTCCAAAATTATAATTAGTTAAAAAGATATTAATTAAAAACTTAATATTGATTATGATTCCCCGTGCTGCCATCTATTGACAACTATGACATCCACAGTTCTTGCATTTTTTTGTTTATTGACAACTTTATTTAACAAAACCTGGTTTGAAATTTGTATAAAAAGGGGTTTTTTTCTATTTTTTAGCAACCTTCCGTGTTTTTAAAAAAACTGTTCTTAATTTTTTTTTTTTTGAAATTTTAAAATTTTGTCGTTTTAAGCCAAAAACTTTCGAAAGAATTGATGAACGAAAACAGTTTTAAAATCATTTTAAAGTTCAAAATATTGTCTTCCCATGGATACCAGCTGCAACATTGTACGACATTTTATATAATTTTTATAAATCAATTTTATTTTATCGTCGAGGATAATTGACGCGAAAGGACGGGGGGGGGGGGGGGGGGGTTGTGTGTTTTGTTTGGTATACGTCTACGTCCATTTGCAGCGCGGATCTTCGAGGTGATATGCTTTTAGTTAACCCTTGCAGATAAATGATGGTACGCGTGGCAATCTTAAGTTCGTCTGGGGGGTTAGGTAAACCAAAATCTCTTTCACTTTACAGGACTTTACTCCCACTACCATAAGAATAATAAAAAAACAATACTTTGATAATTTAATAAAATTACAATGAAATAATTAGCCAAAAAATGTTTTCGACCTATGTCAAGTTACAAGTACAAGTGGAATGACTCAAAGTAGGAAAATTCTGAGCTTGTCAAGCCAGAAAATAATATTGAAACGTTATATTATTTTTCAAAGAGGAAATTAAGAAGAACAGTTGTAATGATGTTAAATAAAATGAAAAATTCTGGCTTAGTTGGGGGACTGTAGCCTGATAGCCCCCCCCTGGATTCGCCACTGGTAGTATGTATATTTTATTTTGTTCATTCTTTTAAATAGATTAAATATTCTGTTCAGGCAGGTTCAAATGATTTTCATTCGTTTGATTAATGAAAGTTTATTTAGTTAAAATTATTTTCAATTCCATTAAAATTATCATCATTTACTTAGCAAATATGTCAAACTAAGAATTTAGTCTAGAATTTTACATTAGATATTTAATGACAATTTGTGTTTTCAAAGTTTATAATTACTAATATATATATATATATAATTATCATTTATATTTTATTTTGTTCATTGTTATCAACAGATTAAATATTCTGTACTAAATTGTTTTATATCAAAGTCATGTTATTCAATGTTATCATTTTCTATTCTTTGGCAGATTCAAAAATTTATGATTGTGCATTCCCTGTGAAATTTGAAAGTTCATTTCCTCTTAGGAGAATTGGAAGTTTTTTTTAAGAAGGCCCAGTTCAAAATGATGTATTGTTATAATCAGTTAAATAGTGAAGATCCTAATATTTTTTTTAATTAATTGGTTAGAGAATTGACGATATCGAAGTAGTAGAATTCTTCTTAAGAATTTTTTTAGCAAGAAAAAAAAAACTGGAAGACAGTACATTTTGTAACAATAGGAGTGGTTTTTGCAGAATGTGTGAAAAACGTTGATTTAAATGAATGGTTTACAGTTGCAAACACTTGCTCTCTAAAAAATGTTCAGATTAATTTCGTAAATAAAATCTCGCGAAGACTTATGAGAATTTTAAATTTCAATTAGGTGATTCAGAAGGTGCTGGGATTCGAAACAACTTCAAAAGATACCAAAAATAAATCGTTGACAAGTCTGTAGACGGTAACTCAGAATGAATAGCTGCGAAGAAACGGAAAATTTGAAAATTTCTCAAGTGCATGAATTAAAGTACTTTTCTTTTGAAAATCAAGCTATTATTATCTTTCCTAAATACTATAATTATCTTTCATTATATTCTGAAGGAGCGCGTGCAATATGTGCGCCACATAACAACTACAGAAAAGAATTTCTCCCAGAAAAACAGATGTTTGAGTTTTCGTGCTGCCATCTACTTATAGAAAGTGGAATTACTCAGAATCTATGCAGTTGTGTAAAGGAAGTGATTGTGCTACGTCCACACGAATACAGCCATGACATTTGGCACACATATAGGCATACTGGTGACTGAATACTCTGCGAAACTTGGACTTTAAAATTCAATGTAGAAATAGTCTAATTATTTTTTTATTTATTTGCTTCGATCGATTTTTTGCACGTATTTCCCCGCAGTATCATTTCTGACGATCATAGAAAAAAAAATGATATCCCATAGGACAAAACAAATTATTGTCTTTATAATAATTTTTTAAAAATTTTGTTATTTTCTGAATTTTTAAAATATAGATAGATTTCCCGAAAAACTGATGAATTAAAGATCAAATTCCTGTATCCGACATTCTGATTGCGTTATCTTTTTCAAACTTTTTGCTGTAATAACTAGGACATTTTGCCCTAATTTAACACAAGAATATTCCAAATACCTTTAATTTATTGATTTTTATTCAATTGTTATTCGGATGAATTCAAAGATTTTCTTCGCAAATCTATGAGAGCAAACGGGGTAAATTACTCCTTTTTGGCCGGACTATTATTTTCTTAGCGAGTCACGTGTATTTCCATCTTGACTTGGCAAGAAAGCAAATAAGAATTAATATCCCAAGAATCACCTCACAGGTCACTGCTAGTATTATATAAAACCAAATATTGCCGATTTTAAGAAAGATAACAACGACTAAAAAATTCAACTGTAACCATTTGGGCGCCATAATTTAATTCCTGCTAGGGATAACAATAGCCATCAAGGAAAAGGTTCTTGAATTATTTAAACAATTTTTAATCAAACACAAAAAGACACAACATACAGGGACAAACATTAAGGACAAAAGGCTTCAGGACATAAAATATACAATCACTCGGGGAAGGACACCATGTTTTATCGTCCACTCCAGAACATGGACTGGCCGTTTCCTCCAATGGCCGCTAGGTGGCGAGCTCCGAAAACAGTGCGGTTACACAACTACGATTTAGGGATGGGAAAAACTTACAGGTTTTGACCGAAAACCGTTTTTTTTTTTGTTTCGGTTAACCGGTTTTTTCGGTTATTTTTTTGTCCCGGTTATAACAGGTTATTTCTTTAAAAAATCAATAACCGGATAAAAATAACCGGATAAAAATAACCGGATCGGAAGATAGGTTCGATTAGACTAAAATTTACCAAGTTCGAAGATTTGAATTTCATCATCTTAGGCCAATCAACGACAACCGCTCCCTCGAGTCGTCTGTTAGTTGGCGGGTTACTGAAAGGGCCTTTATGAACAGATAAATATTGGCCAACGGATTGATTTCCTGTAAAAACAATATTAATAAAAAAAATGTCTACAAACGGTGTTTGTTTTTACTTTCTCGTATACGAAGTATACAAAGAGAAAATACTGTAATCGTCAAAAAATTCGAGATTTTGAAGAATCTCCACGTTTTAGGCCTCCCTGAGTCCGAAAAACACAATTTGGGAATCATGTCTGTCTGTCTGTGAACACGATAACTCGAAAACTATTAGAGCTACGGGAATGAAATTTGGTATGTGGTCTTGACACATAATTTGTAGGTTTCTATCAAATTTTGGGCAAAATTCGTCTAAGCGAAGTCTGTCTATTCGCGTTCACGTGAACACAATAACTCAAAAACTTGAATAGCTAGATAGATAAAATTTGGAACACAGTTTTGTCATCAGAAATGTAAGTTTGTATCAAATTTTGGGCCAAATCCATCAAAGGGTTGACTGTCTGTCTATCTGTATAATCGCATACTTTTGATCGCAAAAACTTCTTAAGAAAATTACTTAGATAAACAAAATTTTGCATGTGGCCTTCTAACCAGAATTGTAGATTTGTGTCCAATTTTTGGGTCAATCGGTTAAAAAAAAGGCGTTCAATTTGCATTTTCGCTGTCTTCAATATTCTACGACGCAAAAAACCAGCGGGAGTGGTCTCCCCTAAACTTTCTCCAAAAAGTTGCTGTTTCCAATCCGCCCGCGTGGATAAAAAAATTCGAACCTACTGTAACTCAGAATCCAATGATTACCAGAAGGTTTTTCAATGTAGATTATAGTGATTGTAAAATATTGAGGTAAAGGATCAAATTCAAAGAGATGCGTACCGATTTTTCCGTTCTTGCCGGCTCAAGGACAAAGTGAAGTAATCCTTCTGCGTGCACAGAGATTGCTACCAGTACGCATGCTCTTTGAGAAGAGGATTTTAAAAAAATGAATATGTAATTTGAACGCCTTTTTTTCAACCGATTGAAACCATATTTGGGCACAGATCTATAATTAATGTTAGCAACCGTCGTTCCAATTTTTATTTATCTAAGCCAAAGGGTTTAGGAGATATAATTTTTACAAGTATGCGATTATACAGTCCGACAGACCATCAACCCTTCTACGGATTTGGTCCAAACTTTGATACGGACCTACAATCATGATGATAAAACTGTGTAATAGATTTTATCCATCTAGCTTTTGTAGTTTTTGAGTTATAGTGTTCACATGACCGCGGACAGACAGATTTCCCGAAGAAGGATTTTGGCCAAAATTTGATAGAAACCGACAAATTATGTGTAAAGATCACATGCCAAATTTCATCCCTATATCTCTAATAGTTTTCGAGTTATCTCTTAAAAGACAGACACACAGACATAATTCCAAAATTGTGTTTTTCGGTGTCAGGGATTTATAAAACGTGGAGATTCGTCAAAATCTCGAGTTCGAATTTTTTGACGATTACAATACTTTCTCTTTGTACACTTCGTATACGAGAAAGTAAAAAGCCCCGACTGACCTTGGCGCACTCCAAATTGTACCCACGCTCTTTCGCTGAAGACCTTGACGTTTCGCTTGTTTTTCTCTCCACTGCGTTAGGGACACTGTTTCGTTTTAGTGCCTTTTTGCTTATTTTTTTCTACATATGTTAGGGAGTATACGAGAAAGTTTAGGAGAGACCACTCCCGCTAGTTTCTTTTGCTACAAACAACGTAACTGTTTCTATGCGTATATTTTTGAGTGCAATTCCTACTATTCGAATGCAAACGCGACAATTTCAAAATTATGATTTTTTTTAAATTCATGGTAGTTGTCTAAAAGTATAGATTACCAGCCAAGCTGAGAACTGCGAGGCACACGTCCACGGGCCACGAAGCTTCTTCTTTGGTGACTCTGAATGCTTCGGTGAACGGCGCCAGCAGAACGCCGGAAGCTCGGAAGATACCATCCAAGATGAAACTGACAAAGCAGGCAGCAAACACGACTACCCAACTCCATCCCTTGTCCGACCCCTCATATCGCCACCTTCTGCGCATTTCCTTCGGAGAGGGGTGCTCTCAGGTCATGCGGCCTGTCTTGGTCTTGAAAGAGTGCCATCTGGAAAAAAAAGCATTGACATTTTCTGAGCGCTTCTAGATTTAGTTTTTATCATTAAAAATTGATGCTCATTTCGCATTTTTTTCAGTGATATTTTTATGCTAATATTACAATGAACTGGAAAATTACTAAAAAAAAAATTCCCGCCTTTAAAATTTGTTTTAGTGCCCTCGGAAGCCTAGTGCCCCTATTCTAGTCCAATTACGGCAGAAATTAATTATTAGAATAATATAAAATTTCAAAATAAATAAATTCTAACAATGCTGATATAGTTGTTAAATGGAAGTAAATTAATTGGCAAATAATTGAACAAACTTACGCTTTTTTTCTGCAGATTGCAAAAAACCACTTTCGAGTCTGATTTGAAAATAAAAAGGTTACATTATGAGCCGAACACTTGATACTGTTCAACAACGGATTCCGAGACTACCACTTTTGGACGATTTTACACCGGAAAGGGGTGTCAGGCAATGAGTCATATGAGCGCATTTCCGGAGTTCTTTGTTAGATCACGCGCATAAAATGTAAACATAATCCTTCCATTCTTCACTTTCCCTCATTTTGATGAAAATAACTCCGCCCGGGGCATGCTTAAAAGCGGGGAGGGTTTCCGAATCCGTTGCTAAACAATATGCGCAACCTTCGTTTCAATATCAAAGAAACGAATACTTAAAAATACTTTTTTGTAAAGTTTCTGTTGAAAAAAATAACTCCAGCGAGTTTATAATGCATTTTAGAAGAATTCTTAAAAAGGGACGCTAGGCATTAATGGGTTAATATCAGGGATGGGAAAAACCTACCGGTTTTAACCGAAAACCGTTTTTTTTTATGTTTTGGTTAACCGTTTTTTCTGTTATTTTCGTCCAGGTTGTAATCGGTTATTTTTAAAAAAATCCAAGAACCTGGTAAAAAAAACCAGAACGGAAAATAAGCTCGATAACAGGTTCGATTAGACTAAAATTTACCAAATTCTGAAGCTTTGAATTTCATCATCGTAGACCAATAAACGACAACCGCTACCTCGAGGCGTCTGTTGGTTGGCGGATTACCGAGAGAATCTTTATGAACAGATAAATATTGGCCAATGGATTGATTTCCTGTAAAAAAAAAAATCAATAAAAAAATTGTTTACAGAGTTTATTTTTTTTTATAAAAAAAAAAACGAGAACCGGTTATTTTGAGCGGTTATAACCTCCAGTTTAAACCGGGTCCCTAGATAATATTTCAAAAACTTCCGTCTTCACCAGAGATTGATTTTTCAACACTGCGAAACTCATTTCGGAGTAAGAATTCAAAATTTGAAAAATTTTTATTGGGGAAATCCATTGTTTTTATAAATGAAGTAAACAAAGTTTATTCGAGGAGGGGAAGGAGAAAAGGGAAATCAAATGCTGGGTTCGTGGTTGCTATCACATGCTGCTCACTCATGTCCGTATCAGTTGGTCATCATTTCCACTCTCGTGGTTTAGTGACGTCAGCCCTCCGCACTGACCTAGCCACAACAAAGCAGAATTCATTTGTTTACACGTACATAAAATGCAGTCCACTTAAACGCCGCAAAAGGGAGAGTGATAAGATGGATTGAAAGAGATGAAAGTCTTTATCTATGGAATCGCTATTAAAACCGCAAAGAAACGCCCACGACCGACCTAAAATGTAGATATTTTTATCTGTTACTGATCTGACGAACTATACTGCTCATTTTCTTACATGCTCCGTTTTCTTCACAGTTTGAAGCGAATCAGTCTTAGTGTTTGTTCTCCATTCGATATTCCACTATACTCTTCCGCAATAGGAAGCGTTTTGCTTTTAGCCAGTGGCGTAGCGAGGTTAACTCTGTGAGCCCTAAACCGCCCCATTCGACAGAGACCGGACTCAGCCGGTTTCGGGCGCCCGAGTGAATTTTACGGGAGAAAAGTGGTTCCTTTCTTTGCGTACAATTGATCGCCAAAACTTGGGTGTCGTCCGCCTGGAATTTCCGTAAAGAAAGGAAGGATTTCATTCTGTTTTCGAGGTACTGGAATTCTCACTTTAGCCAGTGGCGCAGCGAGGTTATGTAGCGGCTGGGGCATAATATAATTTTCCCCCCCCGCACCCTCGTCATCATCAGCGGTTTTGAATGCCGACGGCGTCCGGGGTATGGCATTTTTTCCGGCCCTTCATAATATTTCACTGTAAACCAGCGGGAGTGGTCTCCCCTAAACTTTCTCGTATACTCCTAACACATGTAGAGAAAACTAGAATAATAAAAGACGTCAAATAAACTTCCGTCGCAAGTAAACCAAAGTTGGAGCCACGCGTGGTTTGAAGGATCAAAGCAAATTCAAATCCCCTACGCATTCTTTTGCGCAACAGGACCTGGCGAGACTCCCTAAATGTTTGCTTCCTTACAAAATCGCTCCAGAATTGGTTTTTGGCA
>BGPR01037433.1:0-13880 GCA_013235015.1 Araneus ventricosus
AATTCGAACTGTCTGTTTCCACCTGGGGAAAAGATTTCTTTGGTTGGAAAGTTGGGAACCACTCTTCAGCCTCTGAAACAAGATATGTACCTGAAACTAAGACATTAATTTTATTTGTTGCTTAACATGAATCCAAAATTTAAAACGATCCATGTTCGTATATAAAGTGAAAAAGATTTATATAATGAAGTTTTAAAATGTTGATGCACATGTTTCATTATTTTAATAAATTCTTAGTGAAATATTTCATAATGTGTGAGAGTTAATAAAAAACACAATTAGAAAAATTATAACATTGAAATATTGGTGAAGAAAATGGTTGCAGTTCCTTTCGTTAACAATGCTTCAAATATATTTCAGTTACTCATAAATATTACTTCAAACTCGTGGTGTCTATAAAGTTGAGTTCATTTTGATATAATGCAGAGGGGGGATTAGAAAAAGATGGACAAAATTTTTCAAGGTAGTTCTACCCGCCAAACCAATTTTGCGTCATAGTTTGTCAGGCCAGAAGTAAAACGAAAAGGAAGCGATCATTCTGGCTATTTTCTGTTTGATAGGGGAAAAAGTACTGACTAGGAAAATTTAAACTAGGAACGAAAAAGATTCTTAATTCAAATTTCTGTAACGCCTATAAAAATGTATATCTGTTGGCAATGACATTAAATTCTTAGCTGGTGCCATAAATTTTAATTCGTAAATATTCTTAAGTTATAAAGAATATAAATTATTTTTAAATCACGATATTGGATGGTGTTATTTTTTATAAAAAATATACCTACAAATATTGCGAAAGTTTAAATACGCAAGATATAAGACCCTTTAAATACGCACAAACGAAACCTGACTACAGTACAAACATCTTTTCCGGTATGTTATAAGCAAAAATCAAAATAATAAGTCAACATTATTTCACGTCCTACTTCAGAAATTACGTTTCAAACTGTAGGATTTAAAATTTAAGCAATTTAAATTCAAATAGAAAATATACATAATTTATCAACAACATAATCTATTTCATTTTAAAGTACAACCCCGGTTAACCGAAAAAAAAGGGGCAGGCGTTTCGGATAAGGTTTTTTTCGGTTAAGCCATGAACATCTGTTACCACTTAATTGCAGCGTGTGATTCTGAAATGTTTTGAGTATAAAACGAATTCAAAACTCTCTTTGTTAGCTATACTTATATTCTTTATTAAACTTAAATTACATTTTTACTTTCTCGTATCCGAAGTATACAAAGATTTGATATTTTGATGAATCTCCGCGTTTTAGACCTCCCTGAGCCCGAAAAACACAATTTTGGAATTATGTCTGTCTGTCTGTGAACACGATAACTCGAAATCTTTTAGAACTTCAGGGAGGAATTTTGGCTCTGTCTGTCTATCCGTTTTTGAGTTATAGTGTCATGTGAACACTATAACTCAAAAACTTAAATAGCTATATGGATAAAATTTGGTAGACAGTTTTATCATCGGGAATGTAGGTCCATATCAAATTTTGGGACAAATCCGTCAAAGGGTTGACTGTCTGTCGGCCTGTATGATCGCATAATTGTGAACACAATAACTCCTTTACACAATTATTTAGGCAAATGAAATTTGGTACGCGCCCTTCTAATCTTAACTGTAAATATCTATCCAATTTGTGTTTTAATCGGATAAAAAAAGGTGTTCAAATTGCATATTCAATTTTCTTACTATGACACAATGCCATTTTGCAACTTGTCGATACTCGTGACCTTGGCGTGAGCTGATGGAAACTCGTGGATAGTCACTGCATCCTGGGTTACAGTAGGTTCGATTTTTTTATTCACGCGGGGGGAGGGGAAATAACACCTTTTTGGGAAGTATACGAGAAAGCTTAGGGGAGAGCACACCCGCTGATTAGGTCGAGTGTTCAGCTCTCCGTTAGCCATAGCCAGCGGCCTCTCGCCTACGCGGTTATTTCCGTGCAGTACAGAACGTGTTTTTTGGATTTGCGGTTTCAGAGGCATTTCGGATAACCCGGGTTTCGGTTATGCCGAGTTTGGTTAACTGGGGTTTTACTGTATTGATCAATTCCTCCCCAGAGTGTAGAGTCATTGAGGGTAGGCAAAGAGGGAGAGAATGTCGATGTTCCGACTGAAAGTCTTGAAAGGGAATGCAACGAAAAAAATTATTACAGATATTAGAGTGAAACCTGGGTTAACCTAACACAGGTAAACCGAAACCCGGGCTTTTCAAAATGCCTCTGAAATCGCAAGTCCAAAAAATACATACTGTACTGCATGGAAATAATCGCGAAGGCGAGATTTTTTTCTGCAACGAAATTCCGACTATTTTCTTTTAAGCCTCCCCAAGAAGGTCAGTGATTTATTTTAGAATGCTAAAATTAAAATTAATGGATATTGACAATATTAATTGCGATATTCTTTACTTTAATAAAGAGGCTTAACTTTAATAAGGAACATAAGTGTTGCCTGCAAAGACAGTTTCGAATTCGTTTTACATTTAAAACATTTTAGAATTCCATACTGTAATTAGATACGAAATAGTAATAGATTTACATGGATTAACCGAAAAAATAATTATCCGAAGCGTCTTCCCCCTCTTTAGTTCGGTTAACTGGGGTTGTAATCCATCTTGTGTTTTATAGCTCAACGAGCTGATATACACGGCGTTGCTCGGAATAAAAATGCTTTCACGTTTAATACAAAAAAATCTTTTATCTAAAATTTCATAATTAACAAAATCCTTTTATGGTTTGAAACGTTTTTAAAATAAAATTAAAATATCAAGTGAACCAACACCACCGAAAGTTAATTTTTTCCGTACGTTATTACAAATTTTTAAAGAATCACATGAAATTTAATTAAACATTGTAACGTTACAGTTTTATTTATATAGATTTATATTTATATGCACAGTTTTATTTATATTTATATAGATTAGCGTTTTTAAATTAAAATGAAAATATTAAGTGAACCAAAGGATTTTTAAAAATCACCGAAAGTTAATTTTCTCCGTACGTTATTACAAACTTTTAAAGAATCACTTGAAATTAAACTCAACATTGCAACGTTACAGTTTTATTTATATAGATTTATATTTATATACACAATTTTATTTATATTGATATAAATTAGCGTTTTTAAATTAAAATGAAAATATCAAGTGAACCAAAGAATTTTTAAAAAACACAGAAAGTTAATTTTCTCCGTACGTTATTACAAACTTTTAAAGAATCACATGAAATTTAATTAAGCATTGCAACGTTACAGTTTCATATATATAGATTAGCACTCGACGGGATTCAAATACAAAATTTTTCTATAGTCTGCACATTTGTAATGAGAAAATCTGTTGCACCAAAGATTTCTAAAATCTCGTAGTTTCTCAAAACAATTACATCTGCTTTTAAGTAACAGGAAATCTCCAAACAATTTTCAACTTTTAGAGCTATTTTTCGAAATCTATAAGATATATATATATGAAAAGGAAATATTATCAAAATATCTCTCTTTCTCATGTTTTGGGTATTTTATATTCGATTTACTATACAAATCTTGCACTCGGCCATGTTATTTTCTTGCATTGCGCAATAGAAACATATCTTTGAATTAATAAATAAATTATTGTGATTATTTAATTTATTGTGACCAAACTCTCACTAGAACTTTCTGTATGCTTCAAAGTATTTTTGAGTAAAATTTGAAGAAATTCTATTGAGTTTTTAGGATTTCCATAGCATAAAATAGGACCTTTCAGTTTTATTTATATAATATAACATGAGGGGTGACAAACAATTCTCTACCCTGTTTGATATTTCCTTTCGCTGCATCATTGCTCTCCCAGTACAGTTTTCTATTGTTTGGCCGCAAAGATGAACGCAAACAGAAAAAGAAGATAAAAAACACTCTGAAATAATGTATTTGATAACAAGAAAAATGCGAAGGCCATTTGGCGATCTTTCAAGACCTTATCAATCGGCTTCAAAGAGATAAATCTTCGATTAAAAGTAACTGATAACTGTAATATAGACAAGCTTAGAGTTAAATGGATTCCAACGTTTATATTTGAATATCGAAAATGGAAGCTATTACTCTGATCATCTTAGCTTTGCTTGTAATTTTAATTTCGATATGGTGTTTATCCTGGAGTAAAAGTTCGATTAAGAGTATACCTGGACCATGGACAAATGGACTTCCCATTGTAGGCAGTCTTCCTTTCATGACTAGTAGACCCTTTATTAAATTGACAGAACTGGGGGAAAAGAACGGTCCAATATACAGGTTAGTGCGTTGGATATTTTCAGTTACTCATGCAAGGTATATAAAATATTTAAAGAAGATTCGAACCTCTAAACCGAAACATCGCACTATGATAATATTTTAGGCTTGTTTCATCAATATTTATATTATTTTTAAATATTTACGCTTTATTATAGCAAAGTTCACATAGAAAACGTATCATCGCAACACGTGTGCAGCAACTAAAACAATAAAAAATTTTTCTGCAAAATTCGCTTAAAAATATTTTTAGAAATTATTAAAATTAGAGAAAAAGTTCTGCAGAAATAAAATTTGTGTTAATCAAAGGCCATTTTTTTTAAATTATAAAGATCTATAAAAGGAGTTTTGTGCAATAACGGCTTCGAAGTTATTTAAAGAAAACCGTTAAAATTTCAATTAATTCTTAATTAAAAATCTAATTAAAATATTGTAAACGCTTTTCATAACTCTTTAAACCCGAGGCGACTTTTTTCTTCTAGTTCCTTTGAAACTAGGACCTTTTTGGGGGGAGCGACATGAATTGGGCTCTCCCAACCCGGGTGATCATTTACACAGCCACACCACCCCCTGCTATAACTTTCCCTTAAGGCGCACGGAAATGGTCTGAGGTTTGCAAGGATAATTGGAGCCCCTCCCCACCGCGCTTATATACTAAGCGATCTCAGAACCTCAGACCGGTTTTCTTCTCTGTTAAAGTAAAATTTTTAGACCGCCAGGGATCGCCTCGCTCGGTATCAGAGGGTTAAAGAGAATTTTTTACCAAGAAGTAACTACTTGGCCAAGTTTGGTAGATCCAGGTCCAACGGTCTACCCTATAAAGAACGATTTTTGCATGTCGAAATTTACAGGTAGTATCCAGCCTATAAACATTGTCATGCTAATATTAATAATTGGTATATAATGCATTGATTATCAGCTTGGCTAGCATTAGTTCATATATACGCATGAAGCTCTAGACCATCATGGGCAGTGAAGAGTTAGGAAATTCTGATGATTTCAATAAATTTGCTTGAAAACCGATTACATTACTTTTATAATATTTCATTGATGTTTTTAAATACGAAAATTAATGATTTGCAATAGTCGATATTTGATGGATAAATTGTTGGTGCTCTGGAATAGAGCCTGTATCTGCCAAAGTAGAGCGAAGAATTTCCA
This sequence comes from Araneus ventricosus, assembly GCA_013235015.1. Taxonomy (NCBI): domain Eukaryota; kingdom Metazoa; phylum Arthropoda; class Arachnida; order Araneae; family Araneidae; genus Araneus; species Araneus ventricosus. Next base: position 5,431 of record BGPR01037433.1, read on the forward strand.
TTCTTTACTGATCAATTTCCGAATATTGTTTGTAATGTGCTTATCATTTATTCACCATATATTTGGCGTAGTTTAGCCAAAATTGGTTCTGACATAAAACTCAAACCCGTATATTGAAATTTTAGTTTCACCAGTAATTCATTTGGGGCGGGTCATTAAAAGACTTTACAACCAATGGGTTGAGTCGAACCTCCTGGGTTAAGGAATTGAATTTATTTTATACATATATAACGAAATAAAATTAAGATTTCATTCCTAGAGCAAAAAGAGTGGTATTGAGTATTTGAATCTTCAAACTATAGTATACCTTTTAATTAAAAGTAAATAAAATTAAATCGTTATTATTATTTTAATCATTATTTTTAACTAAATCTTATCGTAATCATTATTTTTAACTAAATCTTATCGTAATCATTATTTTTAACTAAAATCAGTCTAAAGTAACCTTTCATTTTAAAAAATTAGTTTCCATTCTATTATTAAATAGATTTGTTTAGAAGCTAATTTTCCATGAATAATAACTCTAGCTTCACACCGCAGCAAAAGAGAATAGAGCTCACATTTTTAAATTTATGAGTCCTTTTCTTTCTTGCCGTAGCAGCATTAATTTCTGGTTCAAATAATGCCCGACAGACAAACCTTTAAATCTTGCAACTGAACTCCATTTTTTGAAAAGGAAGTATACACTAATTATTTAGAAAATCTTCAATTAAATATTGATATATCAACAAATTTCACTGAAACCTTCTAAGATAGAGGTTCCCAACCTGTGGTACGCGTACCCCTGGGGTACGTGAAGGACCATTTGGGGGTACACGAAATCAGAATTATTAATGGCGGAAACAAGAAAACATGAGGGATTAAAAATGTTACAGAATTTTGTTTCTCCAAGTGAATACTTGTTATTTAATAACTATACAGCTTGAATAATTGATTATTACGAAGTGTAATTTTTAGCTATCCTTAATGAGAAGTTATTACAATTTATGTTTCGTTTGCTTTGGTGTTGAACTAATACTATTGTAAAAATGGAAATTATTTAAAATCAAAGCTAAATGTAATAGCTGTAATATTTCATTAAAAATGATTGAGACAATCACAGTATAAATTATTTTCTTATAAGTTCTTAAATTATATTAAGGTCCTTCACCCCTAGTTACAATGCAAGAGAGAAGTACAGTAAAACTTCAATTGACCGTCACCGACCAGGCCAAAACTGTGACGGATAACCGAATAGATGGATAACAGAAAACTCTTAATATACATGCACAGTAACGTGATTTCATTGCTGGCGTAGGACGAAAATGAAAATAAAACACTTAATTTTACAAAATGATCGAAAAGTGCGAAAATTTAAGTACTTAATTTTACAAAACTATTGAAAAGTACGAAACTTTAAGTACTTAATTTTAGGAAACCATCAATCTAAACTTCAATATCAGAATAGTAATGTACAGAAATGTATTGTAATAGTATAAACCTGCGTTACTGTTTACTTTTTAGACAATGACGTATAGCAGAAACTGACGGATAAATGAGTGACGGTTAATCAGAGTTGTACTGCACTTGACTTGAGCTTTTCCCATTTTCAATTAGTTTTCTTTTTGCAGATTGAAACTTGGAAGCGTAAACGTAGTTGTGCTCACGGATTTTGAAACTATTAAAGAAGCTTTCTCGAAGGATGCTCTCATGGGCAGACCTCCAGATATACCTTTGGAATTCACAGAAGAAACATTAAGTGATTGATTTTTTGAAAGAATTTTGTTTAATAATATTTTTCTCAAACAATATTACTAATGTAATAACCCAGATCTGTCTCTCGGTAACGCTCTGACGTCACAACAATAAAATTCGCGCCATAGCACTGCGAGACGTTAAACAGCATTATTTCATTGTTGGAGAACCTAAATTTCAGTAATTTTAAATTTAAAAGAGTAATTGTCGTTCTAATTTCAAATTTAATAGCTCTAAAATAGTGAAATAAAATTTGCTATCGATTGATATGAAATTTATCTCGCTATGATCAACAGTTCGCGAAAAATTTTAAATTATATTAATCCTATATTTCAAATGAATTTCCGTTTTTTAATAGAAAGTAGTAAATTGAGGTAGTATTATATCATGCGCGTGATATAGTTTGGACGCTACGATGCATCTGATTATTTATTGCAATCGTGATGATATAATTCGATAATATTATTTGGCAACGTTTGACAAGCAGAAAAGTGCTTTGTTTTGATTAGAATTTCGAAAAAGAATTCATTTGAAATTTTAACTTTTGGCTTGCGTTTGACAAGCTGAGAATTTCATGGTTATTCAATTATAATAAAATGGTTAAACAGTGACAAATACTTCACACGGAATGTTGTTTACCAAGAGGAGGTTTTTTGATTAAAGAAATATGTAAATTTTAAAAAAATATTTCCTGTCATAAAACATACATTTGTTTTATTTGATTTCAATCAATGTTAAACAAATCTCTCGCATATATACCTATTTAAACACGTCAAATTTGACGGTAAATCTCTCGAATGAAGAGGCAATTTGCACACGTTATACCATGACGGGTGATTTTCTAGTTTAACTATAATGCTGCTCTTCACTTATCTAAGATTCCTTAAATGTACACAAAAAATTGACATCGATTTCCATAATGAGTATTAAAAGGTTTTGCAACCTCAAAATTAGTCAAACCATTTTCAACTCCTAAGCCAAAAGTGGCTTCTGTAGCCAGACTTAAAAAGCTTTTTAGCTATATTTCGGAGGTTATCACAAAGTCAACCTTTATACAGTTTGAGGAAAAGTAAATAAGCCCTCAAACTGATATAAACGGCTTTCAAAGATGAATTCTCGTTCTACATATTTTTAATAAGTGAGTAGAAAACATTGAATACAAGCAAATAGTAGGAGAATTTATCATAGTGAGTTGTAGAGATTTTTTATCCAGCATATGAATATTATGAAGATTAAGATTCGTATAGCTATATCGTTCCTCTTAACAGACTTTATTTTAACAGCTTTAAGTGTTAGCTGGAATTTTTACGCCCTTAGAGATTATTCTCGGTATTATCAGCAGATAATGTATCAGGCTGTGAAATTTTTAAATGTCAGATCTTCATGATTGATTAGGTTAGCGTCTCGTTCTGCAGCAACCCGAGAATTCTTTGGGGACAGAACTCCCGATTTTAAGCTATGGTCAGATGACGGGACAATATATGTTATGAACAACCTCCTCTTCTATCTCACACACTAGGTGGAAGATATTCGGGCACTTAACACCTTATTCCCACACCTCTCTCTTTAGAGCTAGTATGGATCTTATCCGGTGTGGTCTACAGGGTGTCAACTCTAAACGAAAGCCGATGACTAATTTCAAAACCGTCAGAGATAAGCATTTTTTTAAATAGATGTTCAGAGGTACCTCGGTAATACAAACCACAGGAATCCGAAATTTCCTATAATACAAACATCTGTTTGTAATTTTCTGAAAATTTTATCAAAAAATGAAAGAAAAATAACAATTACGAATCAGAAACAAAGCTTATGTTTATTCGTAACGTAAAAGAAATATTTGAATTGGTATTTAAGAATTAATATAGCACCTTAATTAGTAGAAACAAAATCATTTATCATCTTTTGAAATATAAGGAACTAAACATGCTTGAAGATGCGATGTGTCGTCAGCGCCGCATAAACAACACGTCGGTCAGTGTAGCGGCAGCGTGCTGTTCCACGTAGAATAGCTTGAGTTCAAGTGCACTAGTAGCATCTGCGTGTAATACGAGATCTGTCTAGACGTCTTCTTCCTCACTTTCCTCGGGTTCTTGATCTTGATTTCTGACCATGGAAACAATATCGTGTGGAAACAGTGACTGAAACTGACCGATTGATGGAGCTTTCAATATAGCTGTTTTTGACAATTTTAAACCTTTCCAATGGCTGCCCAAGGTAGATCCTCCAATCAATGCGCAGTGCTTGCTTGGCGAGGTACTGATTGTTTGTAAATGATCAAATTCAAATTATGGCCTGTATATGAAGCTGAGCTTCACTGAAAAAGAAAGCAAAATAAAATGGCTGTCGATTGGTTTGACATGCAACATACCACTTATACAGTTGATATTCGGGTAGTGATGGACCTGCAACCTGGGACCTTTCAGTCTCGCAACCAAGACTTCTCCGTCAGGCCAATCACATGATTTCTTTAGGGATCTTCTGGGTTAGTTTTGATTAAATATTGGTTTTGAGATAAGTCTTAAATTCGTAAATTTATTGAAGGTGCTTAGTCGTCAAATATTATTTCTCACATAGTAAACGCAATCGCGAAAATGAAAGTTGTTTCACTTTGCAATCAATTTTTCAGAGGTTTTCTTTTAAAGCTGAGTTAAATATTCTTTCTGAAAGTATGGGATTGTCGAAAAACGAGAGCTTTCTCGGTTTCAACTAAATGATTTCTTATAAAACTTAAACGAATGAGTTCAAAAATAAATATAATAAGTCAGTCAGTACGTACACCGTTATCAGTTAGTATACTACTCATTACTAATTGCTCTTAAAGACAATGGTGGGTTTTCTTCCTTCCTGATGTTCTCGGTGCCAAAATACCCTGTAGTTTAGTTTAGTTGCATTAACGTCCCGTTTTGAAGCAATATGAAAGCTATTTTGGGACGGACCTCATAATTTTGAACCTTCGTGAGATGACGAGGACGACACCTGAGCTAGCACCCACCTCTGCAAACTTCCACACCACACTAACGGTACAACGTTTGGCTTCATACGTATGATTTTGCATACAATAGGCCCAATACACGACGGTTATTCAGTGGCATCGGGTTTCGAGCCTGGAGTCCTCCGGATGCAAAAGCCGTGACCTTACCACTAGGCCACCGCAGCCTCCCAAAATATCCTGTAAGAAGTAAGAAATACATTATGGAACCCCATTTGAGCAGTTTTTACCCATTCCAGAGAATTTTTCGTCATTGGAAGTATTATCTTTTATCCTGAACAATACGTTAAAGAATATTTTTACTTACATATATAAAAGAACAAGTGCCAATTGTTGAAGGGATTCTTTCTCTAAGTGTTAATTTTTTCGCAGCACTCTTCTCTTCTCTTCTCTTTTTGAGCTAATGAGTGTGCATTATCAATTTCGCAGGATCTGAAGTAATGAGTACAGCAAAATGGAACGAACAAAGAAGGTTCTCTCTGCACATGCTCCGCGATTTGGGTTTTGGAAAAACAAGAATGGAAGAGCATATCCAAGTGAGTATTTTGAGATTTATGAGCTTGATATGGTTATCCTTCTGAGGGAACTTGGACATCCTCGACAAGGAAATAAGAGGGATTGTTCTCAAGTAAATATTATTTCTGAATTAATAAACTAATTAATACAAAAAGAATATAACATTTAACGAAAAAATACAAAATCAATGAAATACAAGATTGCATAAAATAAGATACAAACAAAGCACATCTGGAGCGCACTGATTGCTGCAAGCTACCAAAATAACAATGAAATGGTACAATAAACTACTTGACAAAATGAAAATTTGAAAAATGGCAAAAAAAAAGAACAAGGTTGAAAATTTCAAAAGAAAAGAAAAAGAATCCTGTAGATGTACTTTTTCAAAGTGTGCCCCACCAGCGGGTATTCTAACATATAACAATAGGAAGTCTTTTCTGTATGAAATTCTGACAAATGTCAAAAAATTCATATGGGTTCTAGAGAATTCTCTTAGCTGATTTTTTTTTACATTTGTCGCAATTCCATACAAAAAAGAATTCGTGTATGTATTAGAGAACGATTCAGTTCCCTTAACACTTTTTAAACAGTATAACAGGCATAATAACAAAAGACAAATCATTTCATTATGTAAATGAAATTGAGCATGTTTTTTTTTCTTTGCATAATGTGATTCGGATGAAGTTTCACATAGAAAGAAAGACGCTGTAAACAAAACATTTCTGTCCTGAATACAGAAACAAGTATCGCTCTCTGGCTGTATTCAAGGAAAAATAACTGAGGTTCGGCTTAGTTGGAGATAAGGATAGATTGAACAGAGGATTAAATATTTAACCAAAAATTAATTTATAATCCAACCATTACTCAAATAAGTTACCGCTCATCAATAAACATTCTGGCATAAATTTTTTAGATACAATAAGAAATGTGGAGTTTGTTTTCAGAGTTATAAAATATATCTAAAAACTTTTCCCTGAGAACTTTCACGTTTTGAATAGTTTCAAAAGTATTTTCCACGAATAAAGACACTCTTTGTATGTATATAAGGGTATCTGCAATTAAAATGCCATTACTAAGAGTCATCTGTAGCTCAAGTTAACCATCAAACTTGGTAGATGAACTAATGACGAAGGAAAGATTTTAGGAAGAAGAAATCCACAAAAGATACATGTACTTGTAAATCTAACTATTGCTTATAGAGTAAACCAAGACACTGTGCAACGTAAAAGGGAGTTGCAAAGAAATGAACAAATTTAAAGGGACGAAAATTCAATGAAATATCACTTTTTATCCAGTACATTTACTTCGCATCGACTGATGACATCGACCACTCTCAATAAGACTCCCATTATTCTGACTATCATTTTGCATCCTCAGCACAACATTCTCTAATGTCGAAAGTCACAAGTTATGTTTATCACAGTTCGTGATATGTACTCAAACTCTGGAAGGTCAAAACTATTTCATAAGTAACCCGCGTTGTGGTATCGAAATAGGAGGCAACTATATGAGCAGTAGCACAAATCAAAATATATTCACTGTTGACTGAAAACAAAAAACAAGGTAAGATCAGCATTTTGCGCATTTCAACAACACCTGAACATATCAGTGTTCAGCAACACTCAATGAGAACAACACAGTTTTTCAAGCGGAACTCTTGGCCCTCAAGGAAGCTGTTAATTATGCAATAACACAACCATTTAATAGAACAATAGTAATTCATGTTGACTATAGAGCCAATATCCTAGCACCATCCAAGCCTAAAAGAACCAATCAGACAGCTAGAAAAATATTCCAGACCTTTTTCTAAACAACAAGATAACATGGATCAATGCGCATGCTGGCCATGGAGGAAACGAGAAAGCTGGCCAACTGGCCAAAGATGCAGCAGAGAACGGACAACCCTACCCCTGTATTCAACTTCCCGAATCTTTCATCAAAAGTACCCTGCGAAATTAAGGGCTGCAAGAGTAGCAAAATCTATGGGATCAAGTTCATACAGGCCGCCAAATCTTTTCAATTATACCCACGAGAGAATTTGCGATTGTCCAACTGGATTCAGGAAGATGCAATTTTTTTCTCCGAAAATGGACCTTCTCCAGCCTATCTCCACAGGTTCGGATTCATTAATGATAACTTCTGCAGCTGAGGAGAAATTGGTATGGCATTGCACTATGCCACAGAGTGCATGCTCACTACCTCATGAATATGAGGAAGACAAAGATAAACCTCTTGCAAGAATGATCGAAAAGAGCAACTTCTAATTCACTTTCAAGGCACAAAATTCACAATGCGATAAAATTTATGCATCATAATGGTCATGTCTTCCTGCCGGCGACTTAGCAATTCTCCTTCTCTTCGTCAACAATAACGAGAACATTCATTCCCTCCTCATCAGATCATCTAAGTCCAATGGGAAACGCACTTGAGTACTTTACTCTTGGACTCTCGAAATTAAACTTTCAGTGCTTCCTGCGGAACAAGAATGTTTTCCTCTTCTTCAAAACTCTTTCGTCACTCGCTCAAGAATTTAAATATATATATAGTCAGTCTATATATATAGAACAGTCAAAAACAATCATAAAGATCAAGGATTCACAAAATGTACCAGGGTGAAAAAATTTAATAATACATCCAAATAAAAACAAATTCAAAATTGGTGGAGGAAAACAGTTCCCCTATGGTAACCAAAAATTAGAAAAAAGAAAATCCTTCAAATAACCCAGTGAATGTGCCAAAGTAGCAATATAACCGAACATTGAGAAATATTAACAAAAGAAAAATATACAAAACTGTATTCGATAAAGGAGAGAACAATCAAAAAATAAATAGAACGCTAGCATAAAGGATGCGTCTTCAGCAGGGAGGTACCTTACGAGTGTATACAATTAATAGAATTAATGTCGGTGTTTTCTACAGAAGCCCCAAGCCTAACTGCTAAAAAAAGCTTGTTTCCCTGGATTACCGAAAAAACAAAGAAAGTATTTTCGTGTATGGATAGAAAAACAACAGAAACAGTGTCAGAAATACCAAATATTAAAAGGCAGAAACAGTGTCAGAAATACCAAATATTAAAAGGAAATCAGAATCAAAACAAAAGAGAAAATTCTCAAAACTCACGCTCGTAAGGGATTTCCTTGTTGAAGACGCATCCTTTACATTAGTGTTCTATTTACTTTATGATTACTCTCTCCTTTTTCTAAAACAGTTT
>BGPR01037434.1:0-15128 GCA_013235015.1 Araneus ventricosus
CTCAAAATGGTAGGTGAGACCAAGTAATTCTTCAGGGTGGTGCAAGCATTTTGTTCACTTTCAGTCCAAGTCCAAACTGTTTTTTACTTTGTAAGGTTCCTCAGAGGGCGAGAAATTTCTGAGAATTTAGGTATGAATTTTCGATAACAAGAATAGGTTTGCAAAAAGGACTGCACTCGTTTCACATTTTTAGGAGGTGGAATTTTCTGAACCGCTGATACTTTATCAGGGTCGACTTCAATCCCACGTGATGTGATCCAAAGTTCAAGATACCTCACACGAGAACAAGCAAAGCGGCACTTGCTGCTATTGGCCAGAAGCTTATAGTCTTTCAGTTTCAGGAAAGCTGTCTCTAGATCCAAGAGGTGTTGATCAAGGGTTGGTGATAAAACAATGATGTAGTCTAGATATGTCATAGCAGGCAGGTTTCGGCAGAACATATCTATTAGCCTCTGGAATGTAGCAGGAGCATTGCGGAGACCAAAAGGCATTCTCTTAAATCGGAATGTTCCAAAGGGGTAAACAAAAGCAGTTTAGTCCCTATCAGCAGGATGCACGTTGATCTGGTGGTATCCTGACTTTAAATCGATAGTTTACATTAAGTCATGTGCTTTGCACTTTGGAGTAGATCATTCATTTTGGGGAGTGGGTACGAATCAGGAACTGTGATTTCATTTAGCTTGCGATAGTCTATATGTAAACGTGTTTTTCCATCCGGTTTTGGGATCAAAACCACAGGAGTCCCATAGGCGGACTCGCATTCTTCAATCACATCCTTTTCAGGGGGTCTTCTATCTCCTTCCTTAAGAGTTCTTTTTGCATAGGCGACATTCTGTACGGGGGTACAGAAAATGGTAGACGCTTTTCAGTATTTATGTGGTGTTCTACCTAAGGGGTAGGGTCTCCCCCTGACTTGAAGATACTGTCAATTTTTTTGAACAGGTAACTCATCTTCTCTCTTTGCTCTGGGGTGAGAGGTGTACCTTCATCTTCACGAAGGTGGCAACTATTGGCTATAATGTTCCCAGCAGTCTGTAACGAGTTGACATCAAGGTCTTCCTTGAAACATATCGTGTGATGAGGCTTGCCACTAAAATACTATCTTTTGTTCTTGAGGTCTAGAACAATACCAGACTTTTCCAAAAAGTTAGTACCTAAGAATGTTTGATTGCGTTTTGCTTTTGGTAAAGCCAGCATATAAATGGACACAGTTCTTCCCTCAATGTCAATGGACACCGGGGCTGTGTAAGCTTACATGGTAGTTCAGCTGCCATCTGCCAAATATTTTCTGGAAATCAACTCCTCCTTCTCGGAGAAAGTTGAACATTAACTCACCAGCAATTGAGCGAGTGGCACTAGTGTCAGCACATACTCTTCCATGTATATCACCTATGCGGATATTTAGCAGAGCTGTTGGTGAAGCAAAAGCATGATAAGTAAAAAGGGTTATAACTATTGGATATGCACTTCTCTCTGGGTGTACACGAAGGACACTTGGCTTCTATGTATACTGGCTTTCCACAGCCATAACATGTCAGGGTTGATCGATTTTCCATTTTCTCACGCTTAGGTTTCTCCGAGGATTTCGGATTCTGTTCTGTATACTTCTTCTGGTTAAGCGTTGGGTATGCTCTGTTTTCAGCTCCTCTTCGGGGGATGGAGGTATGGAAATCTTGGTTCAAACTGCATCATAGTCGTCTAATTTTCTAGTTAGTTTTTCAACACTGTTGAGGTAGTTTTCAAGTTCCCATGATACCCACACGTTTTCTCTGGCAACAAGCTGTGCTATTTCATAGGGTAAAAGACTGAGCAAGTGTGAAGCCCAAAATTCCTTCGGAATGTCTGCAGCCTGAGCTTGGCGCTCAAACAGGATTAAATATAAACTGATAGCATTGTTTACTTGATCAAACTTAGGAATCACAGACAGGAAATCTATTTTTGGACGTGAAAACCCACTACCACCTGAATTGATAGATTCATTTTGAAGTTTCAGCTTTTCCAGTTCGAATTCCCTTTCTTCTCTTTTCCTTCTCTCTTCACCTGCGAGCTCAAGTTTTCTTTTTTCAGCCTTTTCGGTTCGCTGTGATATAACTGTGTTCAGAAGTTCTCTAACAATCTCAATCTCATAATTTGTGCTTGCTACAATCAAATTCCTCAGATCTATTCTCTTAATATCCGGGGTTACCTCTCTGGCGAGAATGATCAGATCTTCTTTACGGGCCTTGCCGAAGAAAGCCATGCTTGAACTTTTGGCGGAATTGACTGATTCACGATAGCACACACAAACGCATGCAAAGAAATTTATTGGCACTTGAATCGACCGATTCACTGTAGCACTAGAATATTTGATATCATCCACTTCAAATGTAATATTTCATTGTAACGCGCACAAACACACTTTTGTTTCCGATGGAAGCAGATGATGAACACATTATAACATACAATCAATGAAATCTTAGTTTTTAAAAATTTGCACAAACTAACAGTGTTTTCTAACAATTAAATTTTAATACTTAAACAGAATAGAGAATAGGTTCTTAAGTTACTTTGGTTTTTCTTTTAAGTGAAGTAAAAATGGATAGAGTTATTAATTATAAATTAGCAGTCATAAGAACAATTAAATTGGAGATATCTAATTTACCATTAACCAATTATATTAGTCAATCAACTATTAACAAGCATAACACAATTAAATTGAATCTAAAAATTATGTTACTATTAATCACTGAATCTTCAATCATAAGAATCAGTAACTGGATACGGTAATTATTTTAAAAATTTGAATATTATTATAAATATAAAACACTAAAATTAATTTCTTTAATTAATGAAAATATATAGCATTCGATACACACGCCAAAATGCGAGCTTTGTTTTTATACATATTTCAAACAATATTTCACCTAAAAAATGTTCAAAAACATCGAACTTTAAAGCAATTAAATGAGCACAAAATAATTATTTTAAAACAAAAAAACGTAATTCCGAATATGCAAATATAGCCGGTATTTTACTTTTAACTAGTTCCAAACCATTTTTAACCCTTTTAGCTAGGACTAACACATGCAACAAATTTTAAGTTAGGACTAACACGTGTGAACAAAATTCAAACTGTATAATTTATAATTAAAATTTTCTGCAAAATACTACCATATTTTAAATCGTAAATTTTCTTTTTCCATTTTAAATGTATAGATTACAAAATATACTTACCATCCACCAAGATTCAGGGGGATTCGGCACAGAAAGTAGGGCGTCAGTTTTAACCGATCTATCCGGTTAGCTCGCAGGAGGCGAATGGACGGTTAAAATAAAGCTGGGACATAGTTAAATTAAATTAAATTTATTTTTCTCATACTTTCCACATAAAATAATTATGGATTAACTAAGATTACATAAACTGACAAGTTACAATATCCAACACGCTACGCATGGCGAGATTCGACCAACCGGTCCCAGTGAGAGGGAAAAAGCGAGACCTTCTCGCAAGCGCTCCTTCTTCAAGAGAGAGACCTCTCTCTGTCCATCCTCCTTCTCCTGATAGCGAAAAGTCCTTGCAGTGTCATCTATTGGTAGGAGGGTGAGATAAATTGCGATTGAAACAAAACCAAAATTTTCCATAAAACTGAAACTTCTAAAATTACTTATTTTATAAATGCCGAAAAGAAAGAAAGACATTTTATCTTACCTCGCCACAATGCATTAAAGCGAGTCGCGGTACAAGCAAGTTCAAGAAGAAAAATTAAAAAAACACGTGAATTGCAAAGAGCTGAGAGACGAAAGAACGAGGCTGATGAAGAAATAGGAAAACGCAATCGAATGACGTTAATTACTTGCTCCATGCGACGTTTGATTTTACTTCACAATTTTTTAAATGATCCTAATTGAGTGTGTAGGTGTTTTTCTGATCAGTGTCCCAAACACTAAAAAGAAGAGAATTGTGCTCCTGGTAAAAAAAGGTAAGAGGAGTTTTGCTGCTGGCCGAGTTGGTCAGACAACCCGGGAGTGGACGAACGAAAATCAGAGAAAGATATGTTGCTGCTGAAAACTGTTTAATTCAGTTTAAAGTGGTATATTTAGAAATTATTGTTATCCCAAGGAACGCCGGGAAAAATATCAGATATTTATTATACAATGCTAAAAATTACAAAAAACGTTCTAAATCAGATATTTAAAGCATTTTTTATAAATCTTTTTAACGAAATAACTACTCCGTTTCTTTCTTCTTCCTTCTGATAAACGCATTCATTTGGGAAAACTTAACTTACATCCCGAATGTAACTTTATGTAACTTTAAAAAGAATAGTAAGCAATTATGTAAACGAAATGTAAATTTACATTTGCACAAGTTGTGTAAATGTAAATTTTATAGAATTTATTTACTCATCTGGCATTTTGTACCACCTTTTATTTTTTAATTTAAATGCTTAAAACCTGAATATTCTCTTCTGTTGCAGAATTGTGTGTATGAAATGCTCCAACAACTACATGCAGACGGGAAGTGCTCAACAGTTTGAAGATTCTGCAGTGCACTGCGTACCATTTTCAAATGCAATAAATAAAAATAATTATGTATCAATTGCATTTTGACTCTTTATGAAATAGCAGAAAAAATGTGTGGATAAAAAGTTTGACGATCAAAATTGAACTTGAATAAAGAAATTCATATTTGGATTCTTTTTGTACACTTTTATTTCATTTGACTTGTTTCATGTTTGTGAAGATGGAATTTTGGAATCGATTTTGCACTCACTACTTTATTTTGAACTAGAGTTTTGGATTTTTTTTATTTATATGTTCTAGATGAAATACTCTATTTTAATATTTTCAAAACTTAATTATAAGTCATTAATTACTAGTCTGAATTAAATTTTCCATAATATTTGTAAGACTGATTTAAAATTAAAGACTAAAGAGTAGAAAATAACTAAAATAAAAAAATATTGCTTCTCATCATACTAATACTAATAAATTTTGGAAAACAGTTTTTAATGATTCTTTTATTTGTCTTCAGGAAAGCATGATAATGTTCTTCATGATAAAAAATGAAAGTTTCGAATGTTTTCTTTTTTTTATAAATTTTCTTCATTGCCCTATTTTGAGTTTTAAATTTTTAAAAAGATTTTCATTCTCACGAATTTATCTCTTTCTATACGATACTAGACGTTGCTCGGATCCTAGGCGTAACCCGGAGTTCCTCGAGATTACTGATTAAAAATGTATGCTTAAAAATCTTTAGAACGAATATTTTGTTTCCAAAAATACATATTGAAAAATAAAACATCAAAAGACAGGAAAGAAAAAATATACAACAAAGATTTTTTCGATGTTTAATAAATTAAAATAAGGAAGCATAATATCTCTTCTCGGAGGAAAAGAATCGTTAGCAAAAGAAAGGCGTTTTCGAAAATACAGAAAAAATCGTTAAAACCGATAAAAATCAGGAAAGGTACACAAATTACTCTGGAATATTCTGGACTTTACAATGATATAAATTTACTATTCTCCTATTAGAATATATGCAGAAAATTCGCGAAAATAGGAAAAAAAAAACACTCAAAATTACCACTTCACATTAAATCAAAAAATTCATATTGGAATTTTAAAAAACTTTTAACGGCGTTAACTACCGCATATTATAACATTATTTATATAATATTATAAAAAGCGGAACTGGAGAATTCCAGGTAATAAACTCGACTCCATCGAAGATCCACGGTGTGTGTGAACCTGTTGCACGCTAAATCCGACGTGGAGGATCAAACGTTCTCACGCTGGCTTCAAGAGAAAGTGTGGAAAGAGATGTGCCGGCTCAGATATCGTCTTCTCATCTGACTACCGTTCAAAATTATGAGGTCCGTCTCAAAATTAACATGAACTCAAGAACCTGATATCCAATCAGTGTGAATATAGAGTGTAAGTGAGAGGAACTTAGACATTCACCTCAGCAGCAGATAGACAGCACTTTGGATACAATTTGGGGGGTCTTCTAATATTATATAATCATTTATTTGTCAATTATCATGTTTACATAAACATAGGCATGAGGAGGTTTGTGTTTGCGTGTGGAACAGCAAGGAATATAATAACTCAGGGTCGCACCGAAGGGGTGACGAGTTTGGCCCCGCCAAGGGATCTGTCAGAAGAGGGCGCAAAAATGACCATTTTAAAAAATATAGTTTAAGAGTCAGATTTATACGATCTGCTATGGAAATAATAAAGAATTTGAAATAAGTCTTGGGTAGCTCTCTAAACATTACAGGAGTTGTTAGTTGCTTTATCCAGTGGCCAAGTTGACAGAATGTCTGATTGTTATCCCTTACAGAGAGACAGAAAGGGCCGGCCTGCCGCCTTTTCTTGGAACAAAATAGCAAGTGTGGCAACTTGACTACAGTAATCCCCAGAAAGGGAAAAGTAGAACTGTTATCCCCACCCCCGCAGGGATTCATCCTCAGATTTTTTTTTTACCTTACCCCCAAGCGGGTGTAGATTTTGATCCGGCTATAAGCCATGTGATTCTACTTGTATATATATATGTGTCGTAGTGGTGTTATGTGTGTCAATAAAACCCATAAAAGACAAACAGGATCTATTCTGAATTTGGATATAAAACCACACACGAGAAACCACTACATTTTGGTGACCAAAGACGTGATTCGTACTATTAATTAGTACATGGAACAACTTGTGTTCGAAATATTGGATTCTGATGCGCGATTCTTCTGATTGAGGTAGGTCCCTCAAATTATTTATTTGATACGCTAATTAAGCGATAAGTTATTTTTTGAAGTTTTGTAAAGATGGATAGAGCTAAAGCTAAAAGAGCGGCTGTTAGACAGTTGTTTACGAAACTTGTAACTAAAATCGAAAGTACAATTGAATTGCCGATCAATGAAAGATTTACTAAAGTAAATAAAGTAGAATCTCTTTTTGATTTAAAAAATTAGTTAATTGAGAAAATTGATGAGTTGAAGAAATTAGATAATGAAATCGAAGCAATTATTGATCTTAACGATTTAGAAGGGGAACTAATTGCTAATGATGAGTATCGAAGAAACGGTATTTCTTGTAGAACGAAAATTGAGAGATGTATATTATTACTAGAAAAGGAATTAAATGTTATTCCGAGAAATGAAACTCGAAATAATAATGATAGTAATATACCGGAACCGCTAAAAAGGCGAGTTGTTAATGAAAATAATGTAATTAAATTACCTCGTTTGAATATTTCTATATTTAGTGGAAACTGTAGTGAGTGGGTTAACTTTTGGAATTCGTTTGAAGTAGCTATACACAAGAATGATTCTGTCTCTAAAATAGAAAAATTTGCATATTTGAAAACCTATTTATGGGGAACAGCTCTAGCCGCAGTTTCAGGGTTCGCTTTAACTGATCAAAATTACGATTCTTCCATTGCATTGATTAAAGAGCGATTTGGTCGGTCAGATTTAGTTATTTCATGCCATATGAATAAATTGTTAATGATTGAATCCGTCAAATATGTTTCTAATGTAACAGCGCTAAGAAAAATGTATGACGAATTGGAAATTCAAGTTAGATCATTAGAGTCCCTAGGTGTCGCTGCTGATAAGTATAGTAGTCTTCTCTGTCCAATAATATTGCAAAACATTCCTGAAGAGATAAATTTACAATATAATAGATAGCGGAAGTTGAATGAACTATTTAACATAAATTATTTATTAAAATTTTTGCGAAAAGAAATCGAATGCCGCGAAACATCGCTTTTGTTAGGGAATCAAAGGAATTATGTATTAGAAGCTTCAGTTCGCAAACCTTTAAATAGCAATAATTATGCTGATACTAAACTGCCTTATAGTCCAAAACGGAATGTTTCAACAGCAGCTACATTAATCGCTACTACCGAAAGGCAAAACTGTATATTTTGCTCTGAAATTCATAAAGATTATGAATGTCCGCTTAGCTCAAGCGAAAGAAAAGGGGTTTTGATAAATCAAGGCAGATGCTTTGTCTGCCTAGGGCGCCGACATACCGCAAAAATTTGCTGGAAAAGGAATCAGCTTTGTAGAAACTGCAACAAATCCCATAGTTCCTTAATATGTAATTCTCGTACTGCTGAAGAAAATTGTAGCAATGATTTAAAATCTACAGAAACGAAATCTCAGACAGAGAGCTCGCTCCTCTGCAGGGATGATAAGGGGAAACCGAAAAATTCGGTATGTTTACAAACCTTCACTGCAGGTGTCCAAAATAGGAAAGGGGAAATTCTCTCCCTGCGTTGAATATGTGATGGGGGTTCTACCAGAACCTTCATTAAGAGAGAAACCGCTGACTTGCTGGGGTTAAAGGTTATCTGTAGGGAAGAGCTCTTAATCTACGCATTCCGGAACAGCATAGGGAAACGACAAATTTACGATGTGGTCCAACTCTCCTTACGGAACCGAAAGGACCCTTCGCGTAAAATACAAATAAGCGCGGTAGTGATTTAAAATATTACAGTAGGGGAGATTGAAGTTCCCCCGGATTGGGTAAGGAATATTGCCTTTGAAAGGGGGATTGAGTTGGCCGACACAGGCGATTCTGAAGAAGTGCATGTGTTAATTGGGTCAGATTTCATTTGGGAAGTTCTAAAGGATACGAATGTAAGACTTAATGCGCGTCTGGTAGCTACTGATAGCATTTTTGGGTTTGTTATTCAGGGAAGTGAGAGAGAATCTAATTGTGGTGAAGTGCATGTCAATCTTTTAAGGGTTATAAACGAGGAATTAAAGTATGATAGAGTTAAGGATTTATCGGAATTGGAAGCGATAGGTTTAAATCCAAAAAAGGAAATACCCCATTCGGATTTAGAAATTCTAGAAGCGTTTGAACAAAACGCAACGTATGAAAACAACGGATACGGAACGAAATTATTATGGAAAGATAATCATAAAGGGTTAAATGATAATTATGAAATTGCTAGGCAACGTCTATTTAGCTTAAATAAAGGGTTTAAGCGGGATGAGAATTTTTATTCGAAATATAAGGATATTAATAACTCGCAGTTAAAAGATAATATTATGTTAGAAATTAATTGTGAATCAAAAAAATGACGTAAGTAAAGGTTTCATGCCTCATCGCGGAGTAGTTAAAGAATTAAAAGAAACTACTAAACTAAGAATATGTTATGATGCCTCATCCAAGGCGAGCAATGAAATGTCCCTTAACAATTATTTAGATTGCAGTCCCAATCTCAATCCTGATTTGCTTAAAATTATCCTAAAATTTGGATTCTACCCTATAGAATTTTACGAGGATATTGAGGGAGAATTTTTAGAGGTAGGAATTGTTGAGGAAGAACGTAAGTTTCTGCAGACTTTATGGGGTGAGGAAGGAGGGACAAATCTCACTTTGGATGATCATGCAGTCAGAATCCTTCGGACGCAACGCGTGCCATTTTTGTATAAAATTACCTTTTTTGCGTTGAATGAACTGTACGTTGATGACTTCATCACCGGTGCTTACTCTATTGAAGAGGCTGCTTTGATATCCAAAGAAACTACTAGTATTCTTAGTGAAGCAAACATGAATTTACGTCAATGGACAACGAACTCTCCGCCCTTTTAGAAATGTGGAATGAAACTGATTTAGAATGCCGACAGTCAGACTCTAATATCCCACTAAAGGTTTTAGGATTAATTTGGGATAATAAAAATGAAACTTTGAAAGTTGCATTGAACCAAATGCAACAATTGAGTGATAAAATTACGACAAAGGGAGTCGCATTAAGTGTTTGTGGTGTGCCCTGTGACCCACTAGATATTCTGACACCTTTCACAGTTCGCATCAAGCTATTGATTCAAAAACTGTGGGAAAATGGTTTTAATTGGGACGAACCACTCCCCCCAGACATAGAATTCATGGAGTGGCCCCACGAATTGACTTTTGTGCAAGATGTCGTAGTACCCCATCTTCATTTCTTTGTAATGAAAACAGAGCTGTTAGAAGTGGACAAATCTTCCGGCGCCAGCCATAAAGTATACTGTTCGGTAGATAACTTTAGGATGAAACATCCAAACGACGTTAAGGCCAATTTCATCGTCTCCAAACCTCGACTGACCCTTCTAAGGACAGTTACCTTACCTCGTCCAGAATTTCTGGGATCCGTGGCTTTAGCTAGACTTTGCGTTTATCTGAGCAAAACATTTCCTTCAATAAAGGAAGGTAGCATCCCTTTTTGGAGTGATTCACAAATTTACTTGCATCGGGTCAAGAGTGTTTTAATACTATGGAAATATTATGTACAAAATAAGGAAAACGAAATTAAAGAGGAAACTAACCCCATGAACTGGCACTTCTGCGACGGGAAAACTAACCCAGCAAGCAATCTCACTCGTGGCATTCATAATCTGATGAATGATGAAACCTGGTGGACAGATCCATCGTGGCTATTAGAGCTCGATATCCCAGCTACGGGAAAGACATTAGCTGCTGATAAAGAATCAGTTGAAAGACAGAAAGTAATGAGTGCAAGTGACGATGAACTCAAAATACTTCATTGCTATATATGTCAGACATTTTGAATTTAACAGAAATAAGTTGGTATTTAAATGATGTACATAGAGCTGAATTCACATTTTTTATTAGTTACCATTTGTTATTTAGTATGTGTTGTTTCAGAAAACTGTAAATTTTTCAGCCAGAAGATTGACTATATTTGCTAGTCATATTAACTAAGGTTATATATATTATTTGGAATATCTTAAGTTTACAAGGATCAAATGTGTTCTAATTATGTTGCTGTTCTGTAAACGTTATTTATATACTTTTATGCTTGATTATAATTCTGTATTTTTCCTGTTATAATCACCTTGGGTATCCTTTCGCTTGGGTATTCTTTCAAGTCAAATATGTGTGTGAAAATTCGATGTTTTCAGAAATTGAAAATAATTGACTGATTTTTAACTATGTAAATTTCATATTTAAGGTAAATTGGAATTAATCAAAGGATTTCTTTATCGGGAAAGGATACTAAACGATTTTTGGAAATGGTGAAGGAAAGAATATCCCCTTCAGTTAAAAGGTGGTAATTTTAATAAAATGTAAATGTAAAACTGCATTTAATGTGAACGATATAGTGTTACTAGGTGAGGAAAAGGTTCCTAGACAACTGTGGAGACTAGGAAAGGTCATTGATGTCCACAAAGGACGTGACGACAAGGTAAGATCTGTAACTATTAAAACAGCCACAGGTATAATGAAACGTCCGCTTCAATTGTTATACAACCTTGAAATTATGTCGAACGAGTTAATTGCATATTTTAAGTGATTATTGAATTATATTTAAGTGATTATTGCGTAGTGAAATGTAATTTGTAGTTTCGGTAATTAATTGTTTTGAATTTAATATGTTTAAATTCATTGTATTCCTAACGCAAATTTTATTGAATTTATATTTTGGATTTGAATTCATATTCGTTAATTTGAAATTGTATATTAAAATGTATATTTGATGAATTCCTTCATCGGGGCGGGAGGATGTGGCAACTTGACTACAGTAATCCCCAGAAAGGGAAAAGTAGAACTGTTATCCCCACCCCCGCAGGGATTCATCCTCAGATTTTTTTTGACCTTACCCCCAAGCGGGTGTAGATTTTGATCCGGCTATAAGCCATGTGATTCTACTTGTATATATATATGTGTCGTAGTGGTGTTATGTGTGTCAATAAAACCCATAAAAGACAAACGGGATCTATTCTGAATTTGGATATAAAACCACACATGAGAAACCACTACAGCAAGTTTATTGCTGCCGCAGGATGGAGGGTCTCTCCAGCAAGGCGGAAGGGCGATGTTAAAACATTTGTTTTGGTTGAGCAGCGATGTTCATATTCGTGTCTTGCGCACGCAGCGATCATTATATTGGTGTTTAGAGCATCAGAGCCTCGTTTTAATTGGTCATCTCTGTGCTATGTTCGATTTTATTTGTCGGTTTAATTAAATTTGAATAATACTTCATTTGGAATTCTTCGGTTTGAATTTTGACAGATCAGATAATTTCCGAACGGATTTTTTTAAATGCTCTTCGCTCATTTTGACTGACGAAGGAATGTTTTGAGGTAAGAACTTATTTTGTAATTTAAAAAAAAACGTAGATTCCTAACATTCAATGAAAAAAGTGAAGCTACGAGGTTCCCGCTTTGCTGAAACCGAAGCCGCTGATGTTTTAAGCTTAAAAAATTTGCCCGGATCCCATTTGAGATGCCTCAGGCATCGAGTTCGAAATTTCTCCATTACAGATGCCTCGGGCATCGCGTGCGCAAACGACCAAAAATGATTACTGCCAAATTTCGCCAACTTATTAAGTTACCATTGATTAAAGGTTTGCCATATTACTTTAATCTAACCTCCCACGTCCAATCAAATTAGAATAAACAGATGACATCACAAAATGTGCAAAACTCCCCATACCGACAGAAAGATGACAATATATGTTCTTTCGTTTGACACGTGGTGCTGACATAGGACCTGACTGTTCAAAACATCTGCGATTTAACTGCCGCCCATTCGGATGCATGAGGGAGTTATGATAAACAATCTCCCACACTGAATCCTCATTTCTCACCGAAGATCTAATAAAGAGGTCAAAGGGCTTTGGAATCCGGGTGGAAAACTATAATTCTGTCAGGGCTTTGCCGAAAGGATCCCAATACTGAATTTTTTTCTCAGCGGTGGATTTTGTCTCAAAGGGGGAAAAGGAATGTTTCTCGGGCTTAAGTTCGCCTCCTGATAACCAGAAAGTCAAGAATTTATTTCAACTTGTCTAAAGGGCGGGAATACATGGGAGGTCTATTCTGCTATAAAGGTTCAATGCACTATGCTTTGAGATCTTTACTGAGCCTTTACTTAAATAGAATGAAAAATTATTGCTCTATAATAATTTTTTTGTTTATTTATTTATTAGAATGATAAAAGAAGTTTTGAGGAATAAAATAAAAAATAATAAGAAGAATTCATTAATAAAAATAAAAAAATAAAAAATAAGAAGAAGAATTAATTAATAAAAATAAAAAAATAAAAAATAAGAAGAAGAATTAATTAATAAAAATAAAAAAATAAAAAATAAGAAGAATAACCAATTAATTTATATAACATCGTTGCTGCGTATCAGACTTTTTATCATTTTTGTAATTAATCAAAGGATACAATAATCAATTTGATAAAATAAAAATGAATAATAGTTAATTAATTTCTCATATTATACACGGCTGTGTAGTTAATTAATTTAAGACACACTATCTTCTAGAATCCCAACAGTCTTTAGAATTTTATAAAGTATTTTAATTAAGTTTTTGATAATTTAATTTAATTTCCATCCCTTTTAGAATTTAACAATTAAAACATTTTAATAAAACTTTTCACGATTTAACTAAACTTTGCAACAAATACTAAAATATTTTAATTGATTTTTAGTGATTTAACTAAACTTTACAACAGGAGCAGTGGTAGTAGTAAGCATTTACTTTCAATATTTATTTAAAATAAAAAGAATATCATATTCATTTTATTTTGTCTAAATTATAAATAATTCTCCACACTCTTGCGTGCTTTCTTTCAAACTTGAATTATTCTCTTCGCTATAATGTAACACGAGGTTTCTGAAGGGAAAAAAATAATGGTATCGAAGAATATTTGTTTTAAGTTTTTATTAGCACAATTTTATTTTAAAAAATCTTCGCTATTATTTTTACTTAGTTGATTCTTAATATTTTATATAGTATTTAAATACGTTTAAATATTTAGAAACAATATTTAATTTTTTCAAAACAAGGATGTATATGTGGTTTGGCCTTGAAAAGAAAAGAAGAAGAAAACCGTGTGTACGCGAGCAGTATTAAAGGCATGGTTAGTATGTTTATTTAAAATTAATCTGATGTACATTTTTGTTTTAACTGAATGAAAGATAATTAGATGATTTTTAATGTTTATTCCCATCGTTAATATTATTATTTGAGATATTTTTTAACACATTTTCGTTACTCTCAGACATTCTATGATGATGAAGATATCCTGTTGGGGGACTCAACGCAGGCATTCCTTGAGTACGAGGACGATAAATGTGGGGGTGACTCAACACAGAAGTTTTTGGAGTATGATGACGATGTATGTATTTTCGATGCTTGTTTTTTTAATTTAGCACTATATTCCGACCTATTTCGTTATTTTTCATTTTTATTTTCTTTCAGCACTTCAGGGATATTTCTCAATCAGCTGAGAATCCGCATCAATACAAGGAAGGCAATCCGATGTATGTAGATGTATGCAAGGTAACGAAAAAAAAAGTTTCTTATACGAAATACTATTTAACATATTTTTATATGAAATATAATTTTTAAACGATACTAATGTTCATTTTCTTTTACTTTAGGCAAAACAGCTTAAACAAACGTCAATAGATTCTTTTCTGGTTGACAAAAATCATTACGGAAGAGGAGTGCAGCGGCAGAGCTTGCGAAAAGAAGGAAACAAAGTAAGTCTATTTATATTCGGATTAATTCAAAATTCTTTTCATCATGTTTTGGTATTCTATACTAATTCAAAATTCTTTTTTTATCGTGTTCTAATATTCTATAGAAAAACATTAACTTTTAAATATTATCAGGATTCTTCCGAGACAAGTAGAGTTTCTGATGACTTACTTGCCATACCTGGACCGAGTGGCGTTCAGCATGTAAATACTGTGAGCGGAATCCATGTTGACTCGGTAAGAAAATATTACTGCCTTAGTATTGCATTTTAATAATATTACTTTCAATGCTTAGTTGTAAATTATGTCTATTTATCCCCCTATTAAATAAAAATTCTTTTTCACCAATTTTTTTGTATTCTATAGAAAAATTTTCTTTTAAATATTATCTACAGGATTCTTCTAAGAGAAACATGGTTACTGAAGATATGTTAGCAATACCTGGACCTAGTGGCGTTCAACATGTTAATACTGTGAGCGATTCCCATGATGACTCGGTAAGTAACTATTATTTCCTAGCGATTCCTAGATATTCTTGATCTTACTTTTTCTAATACTTAGATACAGAAATTAAATTTAGCAATTTATCGTTATTCAGTTCTTATTTTCCTCTGCAGTATCATCAACTAAAACTGTTTTTTTT
>BGPR01037435.1:0-15127 GCA_013235015.1 Araneus ventricosus
ATGAAGAAGAGCCTTGCATGCGAAGATCGTAGATAAGGATGCTCAAATTTAGTGCTCCTTATAAAGGAGCATCTAGTCTGAGAATCCCATGCATCCATCAGTGTTTGTCTTCCCCATTATGCAAGAAGCGCCTCGCATACGAAGATCATATATCAGGAAATCAAATTTTATCCTCCATCTGAAGCAGAATCTAGTCTAAGGATGCGATGGATTAATTGAACGTGATAACGATTTTAGTAATAAGTTTAATTTCACGGAGTGAGAAATAGATCCATTTTACTGGTAGCTCAGTATTGGACTTATGAGTCCGGATGGCTAGACTTTAGCTCCATGTGTAGTTATACTGCAAAGCGTTTTTTACATGGGTTTACAATGTATAGATTTTGAAGAATCAATAGACATCTATGACGATTCTTCTTTCCTGAATGTTCAGTTCTACTTATTTCGAAAATGTAAAATATAAAGTATATAATTTTTAATAATGAAGAATATCTCGTTGTTTTGAAAAGAATTTAGTTTTTATTCTAATAGATGCGATTAGGAAATAAATTTATATAATCTATTAACACCAGATAGCACTTACATATATGAAAGGCATGATAACTAACGCCAGTGAATTCTCGTGACGTGTTTGACACTACTGATAATACCACAAGCTCAAAAACACCCGCCTTTAAAACACCTATTTGATTTTTAGCAATAGCAACTTTTAACATGCATTATTTATCCACAATAAGAATTTGAAACGAAGAGACAGTGACAGAATAGGAACAAACACACACTTTCAATAAACAAAAATTATTAAAACAAAAAAATAAATGAATTTTGAAAGTACAGACTCTTAACATCGATTCCAAATTCGATTAACTCCATTAAAAACTAATGGCACTAAGAATAAATAAGATTTCAGAACTCGGAACAATTTTTCTGTTCTGCAAGATTTTTTACAAAAATTAACTTAGAGGATATTAGTTTATTATGCAAATTTACAAAGTCAGTCTAAAAATTTCGCATGCAAATTTGATTATTGCTTTTTTAGGTATGAAAATCTATTCGCTTTCCCAAATTAAGGTATTAATTCATTATGCAACAGCGTAGGGGAATATACAATGCATGAATTCTGAATAAAGTATTAAAAATATATTTCTATTTGAAACTATCTCTGAAAAAATCAAGACATTTTTTTAAAAATTTTCATCAGAAAAGGTTTTAAACATATTTATGGAATCTGTTACTAAGCAAAAATAAATCATCGCATTTAGTTTGCAACACAGTTTTATTGCAACAAAGAGCTCCTGAAAACGGCCTGGAGTTTTTTGTAATTATTACAAGAGAAAAAAGTTTTTCGGGCAAAGGTTTTTGACTCTCTCAATGCTTATTTCTTACATTTTTCTTCTTTTAAAAGAATAATTTTTTCCTTTGGAAGCAAGTTTTTGCTTTCCATTTTTATGTTAAATATCTTTTTTTTACATTAAGAAAAATTTCGGAGTGTTTTGGCTTCAAGGTAAAATGATCTTGCCATTATTTTCAGTCAACTTTCTTAACACTTTTTGTTCTCCAAATTTCCTGTCATATTTTTGAAAACGGAAGAATTTCTCATATATACCAGTAGAGAACATTTTGCATTCTTTCTTTCTTAGGGAAAGCCAGGCTTAAGTCTCTTTTTTCTTTATATCTTTATTTATTTTTTTCCAATGGAAAAGTGGAGCAAAAATCTGGTGTCTGCTTTACTACAATTTATTTTTGCAGATTTTTGTGGATACTTTTTAATGTAGGGTACACCAGTCTAACAGTAAACAGATGATTCATCAGTCGTGAAATGTTTTAAATTTTGTTTCTTGTTTTTAATTTTTAAAAAAATATAGCGAAACTTCTTTAAGCTGCAGTCTTCACACATTTATTACAACTCTCAAAGGCCACTTTTGTTTGGCATGGAAATCCGGCCAAAAGACATAATGTTGAAATAACTTCTATTAACTTCCACTGAAATCCCTCTGAGCGGCCAGGTTGGTTGCTCGTTCAACTTCCATGAAGAACATTCCGTTCGTCTGTCTGATCTTGGACCTTTTATTAAAAGAAAAGGGAGGAAAGAGAGAACAAACAAATCAAATACTCAAAAATAATACCCGAAATCAGATCAAAATTAATCATTCCTTTCCCACTGTGAAGAGAAGAGTGAGCTTCGGCCTCTGTCAGGGTTGGGCATTCAAGAGTTCATTTGTGCATTTTTTAAGGTCCTGTTTGGGACAAAGAAGTTGCTGATATATGTTGCGAACATAAGCAAATGGAACTTAAGCTTAACAGACTTTAGGAAAAATAGATGACATTATTTCCCATTCCTCAAAATCTACCAACGAAATTATTAGGGATTTATTTCTACAATTCAAAAAAAAAACAAATTGAAAAACACAAATTGCATCGTTTAAAAAAACGAATAAAATATTTTTTTCTTTAGATGATTCTTAACCGCTTAAGGACTTATCCCGAGTTAACTCGCCCTAAATACCGTAGGTTACAAAATAACCCGGTCCTTAAGCGGTTAAAATTCGCTTTATCAGAAAGGCTTGTTTAAACACGCATTTCGCACTTCCAAATAATAAACTCCCTCGGAGCGGCCAATTTTCATTGAGACAGAGGATGACCGCTGTAGAGAGGTTTCCCTGTGCATTTAGATTAGAAAAAATCCTTTGCAACATTCTACAACCGTGAATACAAGTTGATTCATCCTTTACTATGTCTTTCACAATTTTCCATCAGTTTAGGAGAAACGCTTCGCCTCTAAAGTGGACGGAATTACTCAATGAGGAAACAATCTTCAATGCACACATTATGAAACAACTGTTTTAGAAAATCATTACACAAAAAATTGGGTTAACTACCACCTCGCGGCAGGTGGATTCCGCGGCATCACCAACACCCCCATTTATAAATATAAACATATTATTTTTCAATTCGAATAATATTACATTAAATTGCATGACACTATTTTTGATCATGTATAGTAAGCATCTTCAGGGATGAGGTGGTAAAATGCGTTGCAATATAAAAAGCGCACTTTTGCAGTAGTAAAACGAAAGTGATTGATTGATTAAATGAAAAATAAAATTTATCTTTAGAAAACTAAGAATAAACAAATTTTAATTTATTTATACTCAGATGAGGTCAAACAGTCGAAATTAAATTAATGGATTATCGATTTTTTAAAGCAATACTTTTATATTGCTTTATTTATTATCTACTCTGTATTAGTTTATTTTCTAAGGTTAAAATAATCGAGGATTAATTTTGTTCCTGAAAAATTTCGGAAATCAATATTCGCTATTTTTTGACTTTCATTTCTGATTTTGGAGTTTAGGATGATTTTTTTTGTTATTATTATTATTATTATTTACTTTGTCTTATCTACTACATTCAATCATTTTGCATTATTTGTTTGTTTTCAACATTTCTTTTAATTTCCTTCTTTACTTACATTTTATTTTTTGTGTAAAAAATTGTCTTTCAAAGACTGAATTGTTTTGCATACTTACTTCTGTAAGCCTCGTGTTGTACACTAGTGGAGCAAGAGGAGTATGTCATGTTCAATAATAAATAAATAATATTTGCTATTTCGCTTCTTAAACTTTATTGTTAACATTTTTCTGAAGAGAGAATTTTCAGTTATTATGAAATGAAATATAAAATAATACATTAGAAAATTCAACCATTTTTCAATCATCAACCAACACCAACCAATCGTCATTCATTCAAATCTTTTCTAAACATTATAATTTGCAGCTCTTCATGATATTAATCATCTAAACCAGTATCAAAAATATATAAACCTAAATACTCATCTTTACAGTAACGTATTTAATTCAGCATTTAAATTAACTTTATTATAACAAAATGTCACCATACATAACTGCAATTCAACCTCTTTATCATTAACAACCTTATTCAAATGCTAATGAGAACATAATGAATTTTTAATTACAGTATAAATTAAAAAGATGGGCCAATAAACAGAGTTAATTAAAGGATTAACAAAAGAGGGGAATATACTAATTCAGCTCGTATATTGTAACAAAATCCATTCCAGCAATACACAATGAATAATTTAGAGCACTTAATTAATTTTGAGCAGCAAAGGATGAATGGGAACAGTGAAATAATGAATGCTCCAAAAATGTTGATTTAAATTAACGGAAAAGAAACTTACGTATCGAAATGGAATATAAAATTTCCTTTTAATAATAAAATATTTTGCTTTTTCTAAAGTATAACGATGCATTGTTTACTTTGAAAGCAAATAAAGGATTCTTAAATTATCAGAATGTATTTCTTTGCAGAGAACTCTCTTGGTAGGATTATATCCTACCTCGGCTTTCTAATTTGGAGCATTATTTACCAGGAAGAAGTAATCTATTTCTTTTATTTATCGGTTGAGATCCATTCGTATGAAAATTATATTTTGAGATAATGGAAACGAAATGGGAAAAATGCATTTTTCAGGTACGAAAGGTAATGCATGCTATTTCAGATAATTCATTTTCCGTACATACACATTTAATCTTCGAACTGTCTTTGAAAAGATGCTAATTGTTATTTATATGCAGCGGTGTATTCATGCAATGTAATTGAACGCTATAATAAGTAATAAGCACATTAGGCCCTGCAAACACGAGAAAGTGCAGAAAATGAACTAACTTTGAATCCGTGAAAATCGCAGAGGGTTGAAGAACCGAATCATGTGTACAGCGGAATATTCTCCTTTACTTTATTGTATACAGGATTGTGTACGTGCTTTAAATAAAGTCAGGAATCATAAAACGGAATTATAAAAAATAAATTTTAATATTTAAAATGGTATTGTTTCACGATATTTAAATAAAAATTACTCTTGAAAGAATAAATTAATGTATGTTTTAAAAATAAAACCCTTTGGTAGAAAAGTGTGCCTAAAAAGTTATCGACGTTCGTATAATTTATAAAATTAATTAATAACAAATAATGTCATGCAATTAGCTAAATCTATTTCTTTTCTTAAATTAACCTCAACCCCAAAGTTATTTTATTATATCATTACTAGAAAAATATGGCCCTTGAAAGGGTTAAATAGAGGTATACTATTAGGAATTCGTGATAAATGCTTAGAAACATAGTGTAATGGCATGGAATATTCAGCTGCGGAGATAATGAGAATTCTGACAAGCTTTGTTTATATTCTGTGTTGTAAGTACTCTTTTTTTCTTTTACTCTTCACCTCTTCCTCATAGTATTTTGAACTTTGATTGTATACGTATAGAAAAAAACTGGGTCCTAACTTGCGATAGTAAAATGACCTCAAAATGCCCGCTGCTCTGCAATTAATTACCGTCATTTCATAGCGAATATGCGTTGTTCGCCAGTTCACGACTCAGTATCTAATTATTACGATTAAACACCGTTACCAGAGTAAATGGATCTAAATATTTTCCAAATGAGACTATATCTTCTTTCTTCAGGTGTTTTCTGGCTCTCTTTCTACTCTCATTTCCTGAAGTTGCTTTTATCCAGTCTGGGTCTAATGGTGTACTAGCCTACAAATTTCACCAAAAGTCATTTCAAGAATGCAGAGCGATTAATGTGGGGCAGTTAATTAATTCTGCGCAACATAGAAAGAGAAGGACAACAGCAAACTTGACGCACGGTTTATTCCAGGGGTGGGGAACCTTTTTGCCCTGAAAGGCCTCATTAAATTCGGCAATTGGGCAGCAGGCTGCACGAGCAGAATCATAAGGGTTATCGTTCTGTAATTATTTTTATGTTGCAGGCAATTACATATTTCAATGCATATTGTAAATAGCTCGTGAGGCCGCATAAGAAACTCAAGAAGGTCACATGCGGCCTTAAAACCGCAGGTTTCCCATCCCTGGTATATTCCATTATGTTCCGGTGGCCGTGGAAGCCTAGTAGTGAGGTCTGGGCTTCGGAGTTGGAGGGTTACAGGTTTGAAACCGTATTGGACTGAAGTTCCGCCATACATTCTGGGCCTGTATCACGTTAAATCATACGTAGGGGACCAGACGTCTTCTCGCTGGTGTGGTACGGATTGTTGGAGGGGGAGGTGCTAGCTCAGGTGCCGCCCTAGTCACCTGACCGGTGTTCAAAATTATGAGGTCCGTTTCGAAATAGCTCTCATGTTGCTTTAAAACGGGAGGTAGATACAACTAAACTAAACGAATTCCATTATGTTCCATCTTTAATATTTTTTTTCGGTTTTTCTAAGAAGTTTCTGAAGATTTTAATATTATATCATTGAATAATACCAGCCTATTTATTTCAATAATGACATCAGATTATTTTATTGATGAAGTTTTATTAAAAAATCGTCATATTAAATTCAGAACATATTTGAAATTGGTTTTAATGAAAATTTATTCTTGTATAAAGCTTGCGATATACATAAGACAGATTCCATTTTCGAAGATATTGACAACATAATACTTATTTTCCAAGACGCTTATTTTCGCTTTTTCTTATCACAATCGCTTATTTTCAAGGCAGAATAAGAATTATGGAGTTTCTGAGATTTTTCAATGCTTTATACTGGGTTCTTTGAAAGACATTTTCTTTGTGATTATAAACTCGCAGCCAGTTCTAGTGTCATTTCCTCATAACCCGAGATGTTCGAAATTTGAAGAATTTTATAACAAATCAAAAATTGTATCTATAAATGCTATTTATTAGTTACATTTCTAACACTTCATATTGGAACAAGAATTTGAAATTTTGCAGAATTATTACACTGAACATCTTCAGGAAATTATCAATGAACATCTTATTCGTCAAATAAATAAAGTTGTGGTGAAACTTTTCTTAACTAGTTCATTTGAAGCTATCAAAAACAGAGGATTTTCATCAAGAAAATATACCATTGATATTAATTACATCGATTGTGATAAGAAAAATAATTTATAAAAAAAATGGCCGACCACGTCAATATTTTATCCCAAACAGAACAGCATTACTTTTAGAGGTTTAAAGATACTTGTCGTTTCTTTTGATTGCTCTGAAGTTAAAATTCAACTACAATCAAAAGAAATTTTTTAATTGTTAGAAATTGTTTCGGACTCAAAAGAAAAGGCCAAATTAAGTCCTTTAGCATGTGTTGAAAATATTCATAATATTCATGAATTATTTTTTATTAATTAAAAAAATTTCTTAAATGCAAGTCTTTATAATGGGGATTTTATAAATCACAGTGATATTCAGAAAATTACCAATCAGTTTCTCAAACAATATTGAATCGTTGACAATCTTCAACAAACTGATTGAATCAAAATTCAAGGAATCCAAACGCTTAATTTAGATGTTGAAGTGCAAGACATTGTTGAATCAATGGATTATGCCTATGTAGAGTTACCAAATGAGGATTTAATAGATTTAGAAGCCCTGAAGCATTTGGAAGAAAAATTAATGCGGCTGTGTTGAAACTTGAGGCTATGGATCCAAATACTGAACATTTTAATGAAGTTGAACATGGGATGAGTGAGCTTTTAAAGTGCCACAGAGAAATTTATCAGAAAAAAAGAAGATTACAAAGCAAACCACACTTACGAGTTTCTTTTCGACTGTTACATCCAGGACCTCCGCCACTGAAGTTACAACTCCCGTTTCATCGTCGTCATCTCCCTTACCCGCACCATCTACAGTTCCAGATAACCAAATAAACAAATGATAATATATACGTATGCATTTTTTATGAATAAATTTGAAGTTTGTTGCATAATTTTTATAATTTTATAATAATTATTTTTTATTAATTTATAATTATATATTTTTTTAAGTTTTTCGGTTATCGATCAATGCTTAACGTCGTCGGAACGGAACTCGACCGTAAAGTGAGGCCTAACTGTATAAAATAGAGATATAAACTTAATTCCCCCCCAAATATTTTGCAGTGATTTTTTGATACGTATTTTTTAACAACTGAAAAAAACGTAATATTTACTAAATTAAATAGCTGACAATTATGTGTTTTGAATTTCTAATCAGAATACTTATTTATCTGTAATTTGGATAATGCCCTCCTAATTTCAATGCATGTTTTGTATAACCTTATTGCACATAAACAACATTTAATGTGATCGAAAAACTACTCGTAGGAATGAGCCGAAATTTTGATCTGGCGCATAAAATGATCTTTCTTATCGATTTCTGTTAAAATTAACCAATGTCTCTATACAAAAAAGTTTAAGCATACATTTTTATACCTAAGTTAGTTAACATTCTAAAGATTATTTTAAAATGAAAAGCAAATTGTTTTGTAGACAACTTTATATTGCCATAGAAAATATATTACAGGTAAAAAGAAGGCCATTTTCCCAAAATTTCTCAATATTATTATCTGCATAACTTCATTTTTATCATTAGATAATGCAAATTTCATATGCTCATAATTAGAAAAAATTAGACAAAATAACAAAGGTCGATATTCGAGCCTGAATTTTAATTCAAGTTTGAAATTTGCAATAAAAGTGGATTTCGTTATTGGTGTTTGTAAAGTTGGTAGATATTTCAAGAGAGGATGACTACTCTGTCATAAGATAATTCTGAAATGAAATAATTTCTGAACTTTGGAGACATAATTATGCTTTGGATCAACGAAGTCTAACAGCTTTTCAGAACATAATTAGAAATTTCGACTTTGCTAACTGTGTTAAACAATTACTTTGTCACATAGTCTAGTTTAATAGAATTCTATTTCTTTTAAACAATATTATTCACATATACTCGTGCGAAAGAAAATGGTTAAATAGCCTCACAGCCTTTCATTGTAGAAAATGAAAAATGAAAAACAAAAGAATTCCAGAAGAAGAGGAATATGAAGCTAAGAACGACGTTCTTTTTCTTTTTCTTTGACAGCGTTGCATTTATTCGCATTTCTGCTATTCCATTATTCATTTCTGTCACTTTTTCCCTGAGAAAACTGCTTTCTCTAGCGTCGTCGCCTCTCTCAACGCTTCAACTTTAAGACGCCTTAACTTAAACTGATGAATCCCTTCCTTCTGACTTCAATCTTACTGAGGAGGAATTTCTTTCCCTCCCAACTCCATGCATAATGTTCCGAAAGAACATTTTTCTGAGAGAAGCAAGTGATATGAATCAGGAGTTTCTTTCACTATTTATACATATTTGTTTATCTTTATTTCCGATATTCTGCTTTAAAAAAGAAGCTTCGAGCACTTTCACTAATGCCGATCAATGCTCTTAATTTTCAAATGGTATCGAATGTGCAAGTGTTTTGAAATATTCCGAATACAATGGAGTTAGATGGTGCTGTTGTTTCTTTTATGATTATGGTGATGATAAAATAGGAAAAAAACAAATGATCTTGGATTGCTTCTGGTTCTTGATTCTAATGCTTAAGTAAAATCAATAAAGAAAATTTTTTGTAAATTGCAAAAATATTTCCTAAATGAAACTGATACTGATATCAATAAATTGGGTGATGACGTTGAATTTGTTTCTTCTATAGAAAGAGCGGGAAAATAAGGATTCCATGATCGAAAAATAGGAAAGCAATTATTTTTATCCCACAATAAACAAATTCCTAAAACAGTAAAATCGTGTATTATAAAATGCGGTAGCAAAGACATTTTGGTCAAAAGAACAGAAAAAAAAATCGAACGAACATTTTTAACAAATATTCTTTGATATATTACTACTTTCAAAAAGTTTCGGAACTTTTTAAATATTTTCCAAATGTAAATGAGGCCGCGGTGGCCTAGCGGCAAGGTCTCGACCTCGGGACCGGTGGGTCGCAGGCTCGATACCCGATTCCACCGAAGATCCGCTTTGTATGGGGCCTGTTGCACGCTAAATCATACGTAGTGGCCAAACGTCCTCCCGTTGGTGTGTCGTGGAAGTTTGGAGAAAGGGGTGCCAGCTCAGGTGTCGTCCGCGTCATCTGACCGTGGCTCAAAATTAGGTCCGTCCCTAAATAGCCCTCGTGTTGCTTCAAAACGGGCCGTTAACCTAACTTAATGTAAATGAAATGGGCCATTTACCACAGAACAAGTGAAGAGTATCACGCGACCGACTTGTCAGAGAAGGTTTCAACCAGTTCAATAGCTTATTTCGTGAATACCGACATTCAAAACTTCCCGCCACGGGGAAGGCCAAAGCTGTGTGTGCTTCATCACGATGACACAGGTTCTCCTGGTGTCAAATTACCTGTCAAAATATCATAATCCTGTACTTCCATAACTAAACTATTCCCATGCCTTACACTCTTTGGGTAAGCAGGGTCGGCGGGGACAATAAAAAAAACAGACTATGCCATCATGAGTATACCTGACTTTATTTCTTTTTCCTTTTCTAAATTATGTTACAGAATTTTTTTTTGTATCGGCTTTTTTCATTTATCCTAAATGTGTTATAGAAATTGTTTTGTTGTAATTTCTTTTCTTTTTCAAAAAATTATTTTTTCGAAATTTTTTTCTTGTCTCTCTTTTCTAAATTATATCTCAGATTTCGGCTTTTTTTAAAGGGTACTTCTTGTGTCTTTTTAAAAAATTTTTTACTATATATTAGTTTTTTTAAATTTTTCATTTTTTGCTTATTTTATACATCTTTCTTTATTTATTACGTATATTTGTATTTATTAATAATTTGTGTTTGTAATTATTTATTATGTTTGTTGTTTATATTTTATTGTATTTATTTTGACATTTGTATTTTGTATTGTATTACTTATATTGTATTATTTTGCTTATATTGTTTTATATTGTATTACTTAATTTTTTGTTGTAGTTTGTATATATATATCTATATATATATTGTTGTATGTTTGTATTATATTGTGTACTTCTATTATATTGTATTGTATTACGCTAATATTTGTATTGAGATTTTTTTTCTCGCCGACTCGTGATATGCTTTACACCCTTTGGGTTAGAAGGGTCGGCGTGGGCAATGAAAAAAAAAACCAATTCTATTCCTTTCTTCTCATCCAATGTGACTTTTTCTTCGGATGAGTTTAGTTATATTAACCTACCGTTTTGAAGAAACACGAGGTCTATTTTGGGACGGACCTCTTCATTTTGAACCGCGCTTCCTTGGATGAAGAATTCGCTTAAGGGGCAACGTTTCTCATGTTCCGAAGAAGTTGAGCGACGTAGGCACTACAGGAGGGGGCAAAAGGAGGCTTGCAATCAGTATTTATATCATCGTGCGAACAATGGCAAAAATATATAATTGCACAGGGTAATTATTTCTACCAGATAAACAGGTTCTATCAGCATTCATTCTTCCGTAATAAAATATGTTCCAGAACTTTTTTAACTCGGTTGTATTCCAAATACTCTTTTTAAAGGTGTTATTGACCCTACCCCTTAGAAGACATAAGCATAGCAGAGTTTGAGCGGATAGTGTCGAATGACTTTTTAGAAGAATAAATTTAAAAATGAAATGCTAGTTTTGGTATCCCAGCCTAAGAAACTATATTATCATTAGTAAAATAAGTTTCAGCAGCTTATGCATATATAATAATGGAAAATAAAAAGTCACGAAAAGTTTCATATTTTTAAAAATAATTTTGGTTTCTTTTAACGAGTTTAAGTTTGAAATGAAATTCTCCTTTTACAAAAAGGGAATAGAGATATGGCTCAAGATGCATTTTGTTGTCCTGTACATTTGCCTTTATTGTAACTAAAAACATATTTTCACACTTTGGGTATGGATTTATACTAATATTCACGTCTGTATTTAGTATTTAACTACAGAAAGAATGTTGCATTTGAA
This sequence comes from Araneus ventricosus, assembly GCA_013235015.1. NCBI lineage: Eukaryota > Metazoa > Arthropoda > Arachnida > Araneae > Araneidae > Araneus > Araneus ventricosus. The sequence goes on from BGPR01037435.1 coordinate 11,770, forward strand.
ATCGAATGATAGATGGCGCAGTAAATGAATTGTATCTATATAAAGACGTGGCATGTGCAATGATGATTTTGAGATGTGATAAGCTATTGAATTTGCCTAATATTCCACATTCATATGCTTTTTCATTAAATATTTATTAATGTCACTAACACACATTAACATCAATTTTTAAGGAAAGGAAAGAGAGATTTCTGCTCTGATTACCCAATGTAACTTTCATACTGCTTTCGCTTAGTTCTGGAGAAGGAAAGCGGGAAGGGGGCGGCTATGTCATTATTTAAGCAGCCAGTCAGTAACTTATTTCTATCTTAACAATAGATACTTCGGTCTCATCATCATTCTGGGATTTGTTAAGTCGTGACTTGGAATTTGTTTAAGGGCTTCATTCCTTTTATTATAATGATTCAAAGCATCCTAAGGAATTCTTTTACCATTGTTAAGAGCAGATCTTTAATAATGCCAGGCTTTCCGCGTGGGTAGAGAAAGTTTCCAGAAGAAAAAATTACAGATACCATTGATAGATGAGACACTCACTGTACTGTGAGTCACAAGACAACTCAATCAGATTTCCATCTTCTGCAACAGCAAATCCAATTGGAGAAGTGGCATTAAATAGATCTCGAATCTATGCAAATGTTCGTATATTCTATTCAAAGTATTAGTCATACGAAGTGAGAAACTGAGATAAATGCTCTTCAAAAATGGACTTCATTCCTCGAGAGAAATCAATATGAAATAAAAAGTAAAATATATTCTGAAAATTATATAAAATCTTGCGGTGCTTAAGGAAGCCAAGACTTCCCAGGGTGTACATCTTAGGAAACACTGAACTACACTAAGACTCACTAATTTTATGAGATCAGCTACAACAAGATAATTAGTTTTAAAAAATTTCTGCCGACAGAAAAACGGAAATATCAATCCATTACAGAATTAAATTATTTATATCAACGATACAGAAATCTAAATATTTTTGTTACTAAAGAGTTTTGGTACATCGCTGTATTTCCATAGAAATTTAAAATGAATTAGATATATTTTAATAAATACAGAATAAATAATTCTATGCAAACTTATACAAAAGTTTTCAGAATGTTTTAAATTATAAGTGTCATGATTTCTAAAAATGTTTCATAAACGTGTTTAAATTACGCTTTCGCTTAAAATATTTGATGTTATTCTCTCATATAGGCAATATTTCTAAATTTAAATCCTTTATCAATAATGCAACTTCAGATAGACTCATGTTAATTCAATGATATTCTGGATATAAAGTTTAATATTAGAATAATAAATCCGTTTATTATGAATATAGCTGTTTAATCTAGGAGATTATGACAATTCTAAGCCAGTTTATAATTTTAATCTCATTATCTCTATCTAGTGTTGTATTTGACAAATAAATTTTCTTGATGACTGGACAAATATGAATTTATTTTCTTGATAATTATGATATAAATCACTATGAAGGTAAAAATTTGAAAATCAATTTTAAAGGGTTCAATTAATAAAGTGTTTCTGAAAGCTATAAAAATGTTTTGAAGTTCATGTCAGTAACAGATTTTAAGATGCATTTTGTTTCGAGAACTTAGCAGTTATAGGCAGATTTTTAATTTAATAACTTGAAATTTTAAGTAAAAATTTACGATTTTTTTTCAAAACTCAGGGCTTCAATGTAAACCCATAAGAACTAGCAACTAAAACTCAAACTCTTGTAGTGTGATGAACACAATCCTAACGACATCTCTTCCTAAACTAATAAAACTTCGGTACTTTCAATTCAACATGATTGGCCAGCAACTGAATTCTTTTGCAATTACACAATATATACGACTTATCGCACTAAGAATCAAAATTTTCAACGCTTGTTAGAGCATATTCATTTATGATTCAGTTATTTCCTATTAAAACAAAAAATAATGCTCGCTTTAGACGATCTGCATTTATTCATAATATTTTTATATACAATTTCAACAAATTAGTTTTCTTTGAAGCAAGATTTCATATTTAATTTCCGGAATAAGTTGAATTAATTTCTGGGCAGATTTAAATCCTAAATACCGAGCGAGAACCCAATTTCACTCGAAGAAATAAGATGGCGCCAAAAACCATTTTCTTAAATCAATACTCGTAAAAAATGTTCGTCATTTCTAAAAAATAACAGAAAAAATTATCTTGATGAAATAGGTTTTTGTAAATTAAATATCCGCTCACGCTTGATTCCAACTCCTTTCCATCTTAATATCTCTCCCCATTTTAAAACAAAAGAGCAATTAAAATTCTCCAGCAAAGCAATCTGTTCCTTTAATGGCGTAATTACTTTTAAGTTGGGATAGAGATTAATATCAAATGGTTGTCTGCATCTAAACCTCGTACTTTCTCTTTTAAGCAGTTGACATTCATAATCCTTTGTAATTACATTTTTCAACTGCTTACCTTAGATTCCAGGGCAGCTTTTTATATAGATGCGACTGTGCTGTGCTCTCTTTTGCTTTTGTCCATCCATTTTATGCAATGTAGCAGACTATTGATATTGATTAGTAATTTAAAGAAACAATTCTGCACCTATTTCTTATGTTTCCGACTTATTTTTTACCCTGGAACGTCCATTCAAAATACTTGACAGTTTGATAAATCCTTCTATCTAATTACAATCGTTCACTTTTAAAGAACGATTGATAATTACTTACGGATAGAAATATAAAGAAAAATCATGGATCGGATAATTTTTATAATGAAAATTCTTCGATGAAAACTAATGTCTTTTGTATGTATTTGTGTGTGTGTATGTATAGGTGATTTTATTTTGCTTTAAAACTTTGCGAGAAAAAAGTAACTGGGTGACAGTCAATCCGCAAATTAGTTTTTATAAGAAAATCTAATTATAAAAAAAGCATCAAATTCTGATTATTTAAAGAGTAATTATTTTTGCATTAAATCTTTTAAAAACTTTTGACAAACTAAAATTTCCTAATAAAATAATTTTTGAAATTTTATCACTTATGATAGAACTGTTCATAAAAATACTGCTCATAAAAATTAGGTGATATTTCAAAATGAATGTGAAGCTATAAAATAGACGCATTTAATTTTTCTCATTAAATAAGAACTCCAGAAAAGCAAACCAGATGCAACACCGGTGTTTTTATTTGATAAAAAATATCAAAGGCTTTTTCTTTTTGTAGTTTCACATTCACTTTGAAATATCCTCATCTCTTTGTGAGCAGTGTATATAAATAGTAGTAGGAGTTATTTTTCAAAAATTTCTCAAGATTGTTTTCTGTTGCATAATCATAAATTTTGTAAGAACCTTATCATCTCTAGCAGATATTCTCCTTTAATATATTCAACAGTAGTC
>BGPR01037436.1:0-15127 GCA_013235015.1 Araneus ventricosus
ATGAAGAAGAGCCTTGCATGCGAAGATCGTAGATAAGGATGCTCAAATTTAGTGCTCCTTATAAAGGAGCATCTAGTCTGAGAATCCCATGCATCCATCAGTGTTTGTCTTCCCCATTATGCAAGAAGCGCCTCGCATACGAAGATCATATATCAGGAAATCAAATTTTATCCTCCATCTGAAGCAGAATCTAGTCTAAGGATGCGATGGATTAATTGAACGTGATAACGATTTTAGTAATAAGTTTAATTTCACGGAGTGAGAAATAGATCCATTTTACTGGTAGCTCAGTATTGGACTTATGAGTCCGGATGGCTAGACTTTAGCTCCATGTGTAGTTATACTGCAAAGCGTTTTTTACATGGGTTTACAATGTATAGATTTTGAAGAATCAATAGACATCTATGACGATTCTTCTTTCCTGAATGTTCAGTTCTACTTATTTCGAAAATGTAAAATATAAAGTATATAATTTTTAATAATGAAGAATATCTCGTTGTTTTGAAAAGAATTTAGTTTTTATTCTAATAGATGCGATTAGGAAATAAATTTATATAATCTATTAACACCAGATAGCACTTACATATATGAAAGGCATGATAACTAACGCCAGTGAATTCTCGTGACGTGTTTGACACTACTGATAATACCACAAGCTCAAAAACACCCGCCTTTAAAACACCTATTTGATTTTTAGCAATAGCAACTTTTAACATGCATTATTTATCCACAATAAGAATTTGAAACGAAGAGACAGTGACAGAATAGGAACAAACACACACTTTCAATAAACAAAAATTATTAAAACAAAAAAATAAATGAATTTTGAAAGTACAGACTCTTAACATCGATTCCAAATTCGATTAACTCCATTAAAAACTAATGGCACTAAGAATAAATAAGATTTCAGAACTCGGAACAATTTTTCTGTTCTGCAAGATTTTTTACAAAAATTAACTTAGAGGATATTAGTTTATTATGCAAATTTACAAAGTCAGTCTAAAAATTTCGCATGCAAATTTGATTATTGCTTTTTTAGGTATGAAAATCTATTCGCTTTCCCAAATTAAGGTATTAATTCATTATGCAACAGCGTAGGGGAATATACAATGCATGAATTCTGAATAAAGTATTAAAAATATATTTCTATTTGAAACTATCTCTGAAAAAATCAAGACATTTTTTTAAAAATTTTCATCAGAAAAGGTTTTAAACATATTTATGGAATCTGTTACTAAGCAAAAATAAATCATCGCATTTAGTTTGCAACACAGTTTTATTGCAACAAAGAGCTCCTGAAAACGGCCTGGAGTTTTTTGTAATTATTACAAGAGAAAAAAGTTTTTCGGGCAAAGGTTTTTGACTCTCTCAATGCTTATTTCTTACATTTTTCTTCTTTTAAAAGAATAATTTTTTCCTTTGGAAGCAAGTTTTTGCTTTCCATTTTTATGTTAAATATCTTTTTTTTACATTAAGAAAAATTTCGGAGTGTTTTGGCTTCAAGGTAAAATGATCTTGCCATTATTTTCAGTCAACTTTCTTAACACTTTTTGTTCTCCAAATTTCCTGTCATATTTTTGAAAACGGAAGAATTTCTCATATATACCAGTAGAGAACATTTTGCATTCTTTCTTTCTTAGGGAAAGCCAGGCTTAAGTCTCTTTTTTCTTTATATCTTTATTTATTTTTTTCCAATGGAAAAGTGGAGCAAAAATCTGGTGTCTGCTTTACTACAATTTATTTTTGCAGATTTTTGTGGATACTTTTTAATGTAGGGTACACCAGTCTAACAGTAAACAGATGATTCATCAGTCGTGAAATGTTTTAAATTTTGTTTCTTGTTTTTAATTTTTAAAAAAATATAGCGAAACTTCTTTAAGCTGCAGTCTTCACACATTTATTACAACTCTCAAAGGCCACTTTTGTTTGGCATGGAAATCCGGCCAAAAGACATAATGTTGAAATAACTTCTATTAACTTCCACTGAAATCCCTCTGAGCGGCCAGGTTGGTTGCTCGTTCAACTTCCATGAAGAACATTCCGTTCGTCTGTCTGATCTTGGACCTTTTATTAAAAGAAAAGGGAGGAAAGAGAGAACAAACAAATCAAATACTCAAAAATAATACCCGAAATCAGATCAAAATTAATCATTCCTTTCCCACTGTGAAGAGAAGAGTGAGCTTCGGCCTCTGTCAGGGTTGGGCATTCAAGAGTTCATTTGTGCATTTTTTAAGGTCCTGTTTGGGACAAAGAAGTTGCTGATATATGTTGCGAACATAAGCAAATGGAACTTAAGCTTAACAGACTTTAGGAAAAATAGATGACATTATTTCCCATTCCTCAAAATCTACCAACGAAATTATTAGGGATTTATTTCTACAATTCAAAAAAAAAACAAATTGAAAAACACAAATTGCATCGTTTAAAAAAACGAATAAAATATTTTTTTCTTTAGATGATTCTTAACCGCTTAAGGACTTATCCCGAGTTAACTCGCCCTAAATACCGTAGGTTACAAAATAACCCGGTCCTTAAGCGGTTAAAATTCGCTTTATCAGAAAGGCTTGTTTAAACACGCATTTCGCACTTCCAAATAATAAACTCCCTCGGAGCGGCCAATTTTCATTGAGACAGAGGATGACCGCTGTAGAGAGGTTTCCCTGTGCATTTAGATTAGAAAAAATCCTTTGCAACATTCTACAACCGTGAATACAAGTTGATTCATCCTTTACTATGTCTTTCACAATTTTCCATCAGTTTAGGAGAAACGCTTCGCCTCTAAAGTGGACGGAATTACTCAATGAGGAAACAATCTTCAATGCACACATTATGAAACAACTGTTTTAGAAAATCATTACACAAAAAATTGGGTTAACTACCACCTCGCGGCAGGTGGATTCCGCGGCATCACCAACACCCCCATTTATAAATATAAACATATTATTTTTCAATTCGAATAATATTACATTAAATTGCATGACACTATTTTTGATCATGTATAGTAAGCATCTTCAGGGATGAGGTGGTAAAATGCGTTGCAATATAAAAAGCGCACTTTTGCAGTAGTAAAACGAAAGTGATTGATTGATTAAATGAAAAATAAAATTTATCTTTAGAAAACTAAGAATAAACAAATTTTAATTTATTTATACTCAGATGAGGTCAAACAGTCGAAATTAAATTAATGGATTATCGATTTTTTAAAGCAATACTTTTATATTGCTTTATTTATTATCTACTCTGTATTAGTTTATTTTCTAAGGTTAAAATAATCGAGGATTAATTTTGTTCCTGAAAAATTTCGGAAATCAATATTCGCTATTTTTTGACTTTCATTTCTGATTTTGGAGTTTAGGATGATTTTTTTTGTTATTATTATTATTATTATTTACTTTGTCTTATCTACTACATTCAATCATTTTGCATTATTTGTTTGTTTTCAACATTTCTTTTAATTTCCTTCTTTACTTACATTTTATTTTTTGTGTAAAAAATTGTCTTTCAAAGACTGAATTGTTTTGCATACTTACTTCTGTAAGCCTCGTGTTGTACACTAGTGGAGCAAGAGGAGTATGTCATGTTCAATAATAAATAAATAATATTTGCTATTTCGCTTCTTAAACTTTATTGTTAACATTTTTCTGAAGAGAGAATTTTCAGTTATTATGAAATGAAATATAAAATAATACATTAGAAAATTCAACCATTTTTCAATCATCAACCAACACCAACCAATCGTCATTCATTCAAATCTTTTCTAAACATTATAATTTGCAGCTCTTCATGATATTAATCATCTAAACCAGTATCAAAAATATATAAACCTAAATACTCATCTTTACAGTAACGTATTTAATTCAGCATTTAAATTAACTTTATTATAACAAAATGTCACCATACATAACTGCAATTCAACCTCTTTATCATTAACAACCTTATTCAAATGCTAATGAGAACATAATGAATTTTTAATTACAGTATAAATTAAAAAGATGGGCCAATAAACAGAGTTAATTAAAGGATTAACAAAAGAGGGGAATATACTAATTCAGCTCGTATATTGTAACAAAATCCATTCCAGCAATACACAATGAATAATTTAGAGCACTTAATTAATTTTGAGCAGCAAAGGATGAATGGGAACAGTGAAATAATGAATGCTCCAAAAATGTTGATTTAAATTAACGGAAAAGAAACTTACGTATCGAAATGGAATATAAAATTTCCTTTTAATAATAAAATATTTTGCTTTTTCTAAAGTATAACGATGCATTGTTTACTTTGAAAGCAAATAAAGGATTCTTAAATTATCAGAATGTATTTCTTTGCAGAGAACTCTCTTGGTAGGATTATATCCTACCTCGGCTTTCTAATTTGGAGCATTATTTACCAGGAAGAAGTAATCTATTTCTTTTATTTATCGGTTGAGATCCATTCGTATGAAAATTATATTTTGAGATAATGGAAACGAAATGGGAAAAATGCATTTTTCAGGTACGAAAGGTAATGCATGCTATTTCAGATAATTCATTTTCCGTACATACACATTTAATCTTCGAACTGTCTTTGAAAAGATGCTAATTGTTATTTATATGCAGCGGTGTATTCATGCAATGTAATTGAACGCTATAATAAGTAATAAGCACATTAGGCCCTGCAAACACGAGAAAGTGCAGAAAATGAACTAACTTTGAATCCGTGAAAATCGCAGAGGGTTGAAGAACCGAATCATGTGTACAGCGGAATATTCTCCTTTACTTTATTGTATACAGGATTGTGTACGTGCTTTAAATAAAGTCAGGAATCATAAAACGGAATTATAAAAAATAAATTTTAATATTTAAAATGGTATTGTTTCACGATATTTAAATAAAAATTACTCTTGAAAGAATAAATTAATGTATGTTTTAAAAATAAAACCCTTTGGTAGAAAAGTGTGCCTAAAAAGTTATCGACGTTCGTATAATTTATAAAATTAATTAATAACAAATAATGTCATGCAATTAGCTAAATCTATTTCTTTTCTTAAATTAACCTCAACCCCAAAGTTATTTTATTATATCATTACTAGAAAAATATGGCCCTTGAAAGGGTTAAATAGAGGTATACTATTAGGAATTCGTGATAAATGCTTAGAAACATAGTGTAATGGCATGGAATATTCAGCTGCGGAGATAATGAGAATTCTGACAAGCTTTGTTTATATTCTGTGTTGTAAGTACTCTTTTTTTCTTTTACTCTTCACCTCTTCCTCATAGTATTTTGAACTTTGATTGTATACGTATAGAAAAAAACTGGGTCCTAACTTGCGATAGTAAAATGACCTCAAAATGCCCGCTGCTCTGCAATTAATTACCGTCATTTCATAGCGAATATGCGTTGTTCGCCAGTTCACGACTCAGTATCTAATTATTACGATTAAACACCGTTACCAGAGTAAATGGATCTAAATATTTTCCAAATGAGACTATATCTTCTTTCTTCAGGTGTTTTCTGGCTCTCTTTCTACTCTCATTTCCTGAAGTTGCTTTTATCCAGTCTGGGTCTAATGGTGTACTAGCCTACAAATTTCACCAAAAGTCATTTCAAGAATGCAGAGCGATTAATGTGGGGCAGTTAATTAATTCTGCGCAACATAGAAAGAGAAGGACAACAGCAAACTTGACGCACGGTTTATTCCAGGGGTGGGGAACCTTTTTGCCCTGAAAGGCCTCATTAAATTCGGCAATTGGGCAGCAGGCTGCACGAGCAGAATCATAAGGGTTATCGTTCTGTAATTATTTTTATGTTGCAGGCAATTACATATTTCAATGCATATTGTAAATAGCTCGTGAGGCCGCATAAGAAACTCAAGAAGGTCACATGCGGCCTTAAAACCGCAGGTTTCCCATCCCTGGTATATTCCATTATGTTCCGGTGGCCGTGGAAGCCTAGTAGTGAGGTCTGGGCTTCGGAGTTGGAGGGTTACAGGTTTGAAACCGTATTGGACTGAAGTTCCGCCATACATTCTGGGCCTGTATCACGTTAAATCATACGTAGGGGACCAGACGTCTTCTCGCTGGTGTGGTACGGATTGTTGGAGGGGGAGGTGCTAGCTCAGGTGCCGCCCTAGTCACCTGACCGGTGTTCAAAATTATGAGGTCCGTTTCGAAATAGCTCTCATGTTGCTTTAAAACGGGAGGTAGATACAACTAAACTAAACGAATTCCATTATGTTCCATCTTTAATATTTTTTTTCGGTTTTTCTAAGAAGTTTCTGAAGATTTTAATATTATATCATTGAATAATACCAGCCTATTTATTTCAATAATGACATCAGATTATTTTATTGATGAAGTTTTATTAAAAAATCGTCATATTAAATTCAGAACATATTTGAAATTGGTTTTAATGAAAATTTATTCTTGTATAAAGCTTGCGATATACATAAGACAGATTCCATTTTCGAAGATATTGACAACATAATACTTATTTTCCAAGACGCTTATTTTCGCTTTTTCTTATCACAATCGCTTATTTTCAAGGCAGAATAAGAATTATGGAGTTTCTGAGATTTTTCAATGCTTTATACTGGGTTCTTTGAAAGACATTTTCTTTGTGATTATAAACTCGCAGCCAGTTCTAGTGTCATTTCCTCATAACCCGAGATGTTCGAAATTTGAAGAATTTTATAACAAATCAAAAATTGTATCTATAAATGCTATTTATTAGTTACATTTCTAACACTTCATATTGGAACAAGAATTTGAAATTTTGCAGAATTATTACACTGAACATCTTCAGGAAATTATCAATGAACATCTTATTCGTCAAATAAATAAAGTTGTGGTGAAACTTTTCTTAACTAGTTCATTTGAAGCTATCAAAAACAGAGGATTTTCATCAAGAAAATATACCATTGATATTAATTACATCGATTGTGATAAGAAAAATAATTTATAAAAAAAATGGCCGACCACGTCAATATTTTATCCCAAACAGAACAGCATTACTTTTAGAGGTTTAAAGATACTTGTCGTTTCTTTTGATTGCTCTGAAGTTAAAATTCAACTACAATCAAAAGAAATTTTTTAATTGTTAGAAATTGTTTCGGACTCAAAAGAAAAGGCCAAATTAAGTCCTTTAGCATGTGTTGAAAATATTCATAATATTCATGAATTATTTTTTATTAATTAAAAAAATTTCTTAAATGCAAGTCTTTATAATGGGGATTTTATAAATCACAGTGATATTCAGAAAATTACCAATCAGTTTCTCAAACAATATTGAATCGTTGACAATCTTCAACAAACTGATTGAATCAAAATTCAAGGAATCCAAACGCTTAATTTAGATGTTGAAGTGCAAGACATTGTTGAATCAATGGATTATGCCTATGTAGAGTTACCAAATGAGGATTTAATAGATTTAGAAGCCCTGAAGCATTTGGAAGAAAAATTAATGCGGCTGTGTTGAAACTTGAGGCTATGGATCCAAATACTGAACATTTTAATGAAGTTGAACATGGGATGAGTGAGCTTTTAAAGTGCCACAGAGAAATTTATCAGAAAAAAAGAAGATTACAAAGCAAACCACACTTACGAGTTTCTTTTCGACTGTTACATCCAGGACCTCCGCCACTGAAGTTACAACTCCCGTTTCATCGTCGTCATCTCCCTTACCCGCACCATCTACAGTTCCAGATAACCAAATAAACAAATGATAATATATACGTATGCATTTTTTATGAATAAATTTGAAGTTTGTTGCATAATTTTTATAATTTTATAATAATTATTTTTTATTAATTTATAATTATATATTTTTTTAAGTTTTTCGGTTATCGATCAATGCTTAACGTCGTCGGAACGGAACTCGACCGTAAAGTGAGGCCTAACTGTATAAAATAGAGATATAAACTTAATTCCCCCCCAAATATTTTGCAGTGATTTTTTGATACGTATTTTTTAACAACTGAAAAAAACGTAATATTTACTAAATTAAATAGCTGACAATTATGTGTTTTGAATTTCTAATCAGAATACTTATTTATCTGTAATTTGGATAATGCCCTCCTAATTTCAATGCATGTTTTGTATAACCTTATTGCACATAAACAACATTTAATGTGATCGAAAAACTACTCGTAGGAATGAGCCGAAATTTTGATCTGGCGCATAAAATGATCTTTCTTATCGATTTCTGTTAAAATTAACCAATGTCTCTATACAAAAAAGTTTAAGCATACATTTTTATACCTAAGTTAGTTAACATTCTAAAGATTATTTTAAAATGAAAAGCAAATTGTTTTGTAGACAACTTTATATTGCCATAGAAAATATATTACAGGTAAAAAGAAGGCCATTTTCCCAAAATTTCTCAATATTATTATCTGCATAACTTCATTTTTATCATTAGATAATGCAAATTTCATATGCTCATAATTAGAAAAAATTAGACAAAATAACAAAGGTCGATATTCGAGCCTGAATTTTAATTCAAGTTTGAAATTTGCAATAAAAGTGGATTTCGTTATTGGTGTTTGTAAAGTTGGTAGATATTTCAAGAGAGGATGACTACTCTGTCATAAGATAATTCTGAAATGAAATAATTTCTGAACTTTGGAGACATAATTATGCTTTGGATCAACGAAGTCTAACAGCTTTTCAGAACATAATTAGAAATTTCGACTTTGCTAACTGTGTTAAACAATTACTTTGTCACATAGTCTAGTTTAATAGAATTCTATTTCTTTTAAACAATATTATTCACATATACTCGTGCGAAAGAAAATGGTTAAATAGCCTCACAGCCTTTCATTGTAGAAAATGAAAAATGAAAAACAAAAGAATTCCAGAAGAAGAGGAATATGAAGCTAAGAACGACGTTCTTTTTCTTTTTCTTTGACAGCGTTGCATTTATTCGCATTTCTGCTATTCCATTATTCATTTCTGTCACTTTTTCCCTGAGAAAACTGCTTTCTCTAGCGTCGTCGCCTCTCTCAACGCTTCAACTTTAAGACGCCTTAACTTAAACTGATGAATCCCTTCCTTCTGACTTCAATCTTACTGAGGAGGAATTTCTTTCCCTCCCAACTCCATGCATAATGTTCCGAAAGAACATTTTTCTGAGAGAAGCAAGTGATATGAATCAGGAGTTTCTTTCACTATTTATACATATTTGTTTATCTTTATTTCCGATATTCTGCTTTAAAAAAGAAGCTTCGAGCACTTTCACTAATGCCGATCAATGCTCTTAATTTTCAAATGGTATCGAATGTGCAAGTGTTTTGAAATATTCCGAATACAATGGAGTTAGATGGTGCTGTTGTTTCTTTTATGATTATGGTGATGATAAAATAGGAAAAAAACAAATGATCTTGGATTGCTTCTGGTTCTTGATTCTAATGCTTAAGTAAAATCAATAAAGAAAATTTTTTGTAAATTGCAAAAATATTTCCTAAATGAAACTGATACTGATATCAATAAATTGGGTGATGACGTTGAATTTGTTTCTTCTATAGAAAGAGCGGGAAAATAAGGATTCCATGATCGAAAAATAGGAAAGCAATTATTTTTATCCCACAATAAACAAATTCCTAAAACAGTAAAATCGTGTATTATAAAATGCGGTAGCAAAGACATTTTGGTCAAAAGAACAGAAAAAAAAATCGAACGAACATTTTTAACAAATATTCTTTGATATATTACTACTTTCAAAAAGTTTCGGAACTTTTTAAATATTTTCCAAATGTAAATGAGGCCGCGGTGGCCTAGCGGCAAGGTCTCGACCTCGGGACCGGTGGGTCGCAGGCTCGATACCCGATTCCACCGAAGATCCGCTTTGTATGGGGCCTGTTGCACGCTAAATCATACGTAGTGGCCAAACGTCCTCCCGTTGGTGTGTCGTGGAAGTTTGGAGAAAGGGGTGCCAGCTCAGGTGTCGTCCGCGTCATCTGACCGTGGCTCAAAATTAGGTCCGTCCCTAAATAGCCCTCGTGTTGCTTCAAAACGGGCCGTTAACCTAACTTAATGTAAATGAAATGGGCCATTTACCACAGAACAAGTGAAGAGTATCACGCGACCGACTTGTCAGAGAAGGTTTCAACCAGTTCAATAGCTTATTTCGTGAATACCGACATTCAAAACTTCCCGCCACGGGGAAGGCCAAAGCTGTGTGTGCTTCATCACGATGACACAGGTTCTCCTGGTGTCAAATTACCTGTCAAAATATCATAATCCTGTACTTCCATAACTAAACTATTCCCATGCCTTACACTCTTTGGGTAAGCAGGGTCGGCGGGGACAATAAAAAAAACAGACTATGCCATCATGAGTATACCTGACTTTATTTCTTTTTCCTTTTCTAAATTATGTTACAGAATTTTTTTTTGTATCGGCTTTTTTCATTTATCCTAAATGTGTTATAGAAATTGTTTTGTTGTAATTTCTTTTCTTTTTCAAAAAATTATTTTTTCGAAATTTTTTTCTTGTCTCTCTTTTCTAAATTATATCTCAGATTTCGGCTTTTTTTAAAGGGTACTTCTTGTGTCTTTTTAAAAAATTTTTTACTATATATTAGTTTTTTTAAATTTTTCATTTTTTGCTTATTTTATACATCTTTCTTTATTTATTACGTATATTTGTATTTATTAATAATTTGTGTTTGTAATTATTTATTATGTTTGTTGTTTATATTTTATTGTATTTATTTTGACATTTGTATTTTGTATTGTATTACTTATATTGTATTATTTTGCTTATATTGTTTTATATTGTATTACTTAATTTTTTGTTGTAGTTTGTATATATATATCTATATATATATTGTTGTATGTTTGTATTATATTGTGTACTTCTATTATATTGTATTGTATTACGCTAATATTTGTATTGAGATTTTTTTTCTCGCCGACTCGTGATATGCTTTACACCCTTTGGGTTAGAAGGGTCGGCGTGGGCAATGAAAAAAAAAACCAATTCTATTCCTTTCTTCTCATCCAATGTGACTTTTTCTTCGGATGAGTTTAGTTATATTAACCTACCGTTTTGAAGAAACACGAGGTCTATTTTGGGACGGACCTCTTCATTTTGAACCGCGCTTCCTTGGATGAAGAATTCGCTTAAGGGGCAACGTTTCTCATGTTCCGAAGAAGTTGAGCGACGTAGGCACTACAGGAGGGGGCAAAAGGAGGCTTGCAATCAGTATTTATATCATCGTGCGAACAATGGCAAAAATATATAATTGCACAGGGTAATTATTTCTACCAGATAAACAGGTTCTATCAGCATTCATTCTTCCGTAATAAAATATGTTCCAGAACTTTTTTAACTCGGTTGTATTCCAAATACTCTTTTTAAAGGTGTTATTGACCCTACCCCTTAGAAGACATAAGCATAGCAGAGTTTGAGCGGATAGTGTCGAATGACTTTTTAGAAGAATAAATTTAAAAATGAAATGCTAGTTTTGGTATCCCAGCCTAAGAAACTATATTATCATTAGTAAAATAAGTTTCAGCAGCTTATGCATATATAATAATGGAAAATAAAAAGTCACGAAAAGTTTCATATTTTTAAAAATAATTTTGGTTTCTTTTAACGAGTTTAAGTTTGAAATGAAATTCTCCTTTTACAAAAAGGGAATAGAGATATGGCTCAAGATGCATTTTGTTGTCCTGTACATTTGCCTTTATTGTAACTAAAAACATATTTTCACACTTTGGGTATGGATTTATACTAATATTCACGTCTGTATTTAGTATTTAACTACAGAAAGAATGTTGCATTTGAAATCGAATGATAGATGGCGCAGTAAATGAATTGTATCTATATAAAGACGTGGCATGTGCAATGATGATTTTGAGATGTGATAAGCTATTGAATTTGCCTAATATTCCACATTCATATGCTTTTTCATTAAATATTTATTAATGTCACTAACACACATTAACATCAATTTTTAAGGAAAGGAAAGAGAGATTTCTGCTCTGATTACCCAATGTAACTTTCATACTGCTTTCGCTTAGTTCTGGAGAAGGAAAGCGGGAAGGGGGCGGCTATGTCATTATTTAAGCAGCCAGTCAGTAACTTATTTCTATCTTAACAATAGATACTTCGGTCTCATCATCATTCTGGGATTTGTTAAGTCGTGACTTGGAATTTGTTTAAGGGCTTCATTCCTTTTATTATAATGATTCAAAGCATCCTAAGGAATTCTTTTACCATTGTTAAGAGCAGATCTTTAATAATGCCAGGCTTTCCGCGTGGGTAGAGAAAGTTTCCAGAAGAAAAAATTACAGATACCATTGATAGATGAGACACTCACTGTACTGTGAGTCACAAGACAACTCAATCAGATTTCCATCTTCTGCAACAGCAAATCCAATTGGAGAAGTGGCATTAAATAGATCTCGAATCTATGCAAATGTTCGTATATTCTATTCAAAGTATTAGTCATACGAAGTGAGAAACTGAGATAAATGCTCTTCAAAAATGGACTTCATTCCTCGAGAGAAATCAATATGAAATAAAAAGTAAAATATATTCTGAAAATTATATAAAATCTTGCGGTGCTTAAGGAAGCCAAGACTTCCCAGGGTGTACATCTTAGGAAACACTGAACTACACTAAGACTCACTAATTTTATGAGATCAGCTACAACAAGATAATTAGTTTTAAAAAATTTCTGCCGACAGAAAAACGGAAATATCAATCCATTACAGAATTAAATTATTTATATCAACGATACAGAAATCTAAATATTTTTGTTACTAAAGAGTTTTGGTACATCGCTGTATTTCCATAGAAATTTAAAATGAATTAGATATATTTTAATAAATACAGAATAAATAATTCTATGCAAACTTATACAAAAGTTTTCAGAATGTTTTAAATTATAAGTGTCATGATTTCTAAAAATGTTTCATAAACGTGTTTAAATTACGCTTTCGCTTAAAATATTTGATGTTATTCTCTCATATAGGCAATATTTCTAAATTTAAATCCTTTATCAATAATGCAACTTCAGATAGACTCATGTTAATTCAATGATATTCTGGATATAAAGTTTAATATTAGAATAATAAATCCGTTTATTATGAATATAGCTGTTTAATCTAGGAGATTATGACAATTCTAAGCCAGTTTATAATTTTAATCTCATTATCTCTATCTAGTGTTGTATTTGACAAATAAATTTTCTTGATGACTGGACAAATATGAATTTATTTTCTTGATAATTATGATATAAATCACTATGAAGGTAAAAATTTGAAAATCAATTTTAAAGGGTTCAATTAATAAAGTGTTTCTGAAAGCTATAAAAATGTTTTGAAGTTCATGTCAGTAACAGATTTTAAGATGCATTTTGTTTCGAGAACTTAGCAGTTATAGGCAGATTTTTAATTTAATAACTTGAAATTTTAAGTAAAAATTTACGATTTTTTTTCAAAACTCAGGGCTTCAATGTAAACCCATAAGAACTAGCAACTAAAACTCAAACTCTTGTAGTGTGATGAACACAATCCTAACGACATCTCTTCCTAAACTAATAAAACTTCGGTACTTTCAATTCAACATGATTGGCCAGCAACTGAATTCTTTTGCAATTACACAATATATACGACTTATCGCACTAAGAATCAAAATTTTCAACGCTTGTTAGAGCATATTCATTTATGATTCAGTTATTTCCTATTAAAACAAAAAATAATGCTCGCTTTAGACGATCTGCATTTATTCATAATATTTTTATATACAATTTCAACAAATTAGTTTTCTTTGAAGCAAGATTTCATATTTAATTTCCGGAATAAGTTGAATTAATTTCTGGGCAGATTTAAATCCTAAATACCGAGCGAGAACCCAATTTCACTCGAAGAAATAAGATGGCGCCAAAAACCATTTTCTTAAATCAATACTCGTAAAAAATGTTCGTCATTTCTAAAAAATAACAGAAAAAATTATCTTGATGAAATAGGTTTTTGTAAATTAAATATCCGCTCACGCTTGATTCCAACTCCTTTCCATCTTAATATCTCTCCCCATTTTAAAACAAAAGAGCAATTAAAATTCTCCAGCAAAGCAATCTGTTCCTTTAATGGCGTAATTACTTTTAAGTTGGGATAGAGATTAATATCAAATGGTTGTCTGCATCTAAACCTCGTACTTTCTCTTTTAAGCAGTTGACATTCATAATCCTTTGTAATTACATTTTTCAACTGCTTACCTTAGATTCCAGGGCAGCTTTTTATATAGATGCGACTGTGCTGTGCTCTCTTTTGCTTTTGTCCATCCATTTTATGCAATGTAGCAGACTATTGATATTGATTAGTAATTTAAAGAAACAATTCTGCACCTATTTCTTATGTTTCCGACTTATTTTTTACCCTGGAACGTCCATTCAAAATACTTGACAGTTTGATAAATCCTTCTATCTAATTACAATCGTTCACTTTTAAAGAACGATTGATAATTACTTACGGATAGAAATATAAAGAAAAATCATGGATCGGATAATTTTTATAATGAAAATTCTTCGATGAAAACTAATGTCTTTTGTATGTATTTGTGTGTGTGTATGTATAGGTGATTTTATTTTGCTTTAAAACTTTGCGAGAAAAAAGTAACTGGGTGACAGTCAATCCGCAAATTAGTTTTTATAAGAAAATCTAATTATAAAAAAAGCATCAAATTCTGATTATTTAAAGAGTAATTATTTTTGCATTAAATCTTTTAAAAACTTTTGACAAACTAAAATTTCCTAATAAAATAATTTTTGAAATTTTATCACTTATGATAGAACTGTTCATAAAAATACTGCTCATAAAAATTAGGTGATATTTCAAAATGAATGTGAAGCTATAAAATAGACGCATTTAATTTTTCTCATTAAATAAGAACTCCAGAAAAGCAAACCAGATGCAACACCGGTGTTTTTATTTGATAAAAAATATCAAAGGCTTTTTCTTTTTGTAGTTTCACATTCACTTTGAAATATCCTCATCTCTTTGTGAGCAGTGTATATAAATAGTAGTAGGAGTTATTTTTCAAAAATTTCTCAAGATTGTTTTCTGTTGCATAATCATAAATTTTGTAAGAACCTTATCATCTCTAGCAGATATTCTCCTTTAATATATTCAACAGTAGTC
>BGPR01037437.1:0-15127 GCA_013235015.1 Araneus ventricosus
ATGAAGAAGAGCCTTGCATGCGAAGATCGTAGATAAGGATGCTCAAATTTAGTGCTCCTTATAAAGGAGCATCTAGTCTGAGAATCCCATGCATCCATCAGTGTTTGTCTTCCCCATTATGCAAGAAGCGCCTCGCATACGAAGATCATATATCAGGAAATCAAATTTTATCCTCCATCTGAAGCAGAATCTAGTCTAAGGATGCGATGGATTAATTGAACGTGATAACGATTTTAGTAATAAGTTTAATTTCACGGAGTGAGAAATAGATCCATTTTACTGGTAGCTCAGTATTGGACTTATGAGTCCGGATGGCTAGACTTTAGCTCCATGTGTAGTTATACTGCAAAGCGTTTTTTACATGGGTTTACAATGTATAGATTTTGAAGAATCAATAGACATCTATGACGATTCTTCTTTCCTGAATGTTCAGTTCTACTTATTTCGAAAATGTAAAATATAAAGTATATAATTTTTAATAATGAAGAATATCTCGTTGTTTTGAAAAGAATTTAGTTTTTATTCTAATAGATGCGATTAGGAAATAAATTTATATAATCTATTAACACCAGATAGCACTTACATATATGAAAGGCATGATAACTAACGCCAGTGAATTCTCGTGACGTGTTTGACACTACTGATAATACCACAAGCTCAAAAACACCCGCCTTTAAAACACCTATTTGATTTTTAGCAATAGCAACTTTTAACATGCATTATTTATCCACAATAAGAATTTGAAACGAAGAGACAGTGACAGAATAGGAACAAACACACACTTTCAATAAACAAAAATTATTAAAACAAAAAAATAAATGAATTTTGAAAGTACAGACTCTTAACATCGATTCCAAATTCGATTAACTCCATTAAAAACTAATGGCACTAAGAATAAATAAGATTTCAGAACTCGGAACAATTTTTCTGTTCTGCAAGATTTTTTACAAAAATTAACTTAGAGGATATTAGTTTATTATGCAAATTTACAAAGTCAGTCTAAAAATTTCGCATGCAAATTTGATTATTGCTTTTTTAGGTATGAAAATCTATTCGCTTTCCCAAATTAAGGTATTAATTCATTATGCAACAGCGTAGGGGAATATACAATGCATGAATTCTGAATAAAGTATTAAAAATATATTTCTATTTGAAACTATCTCTGAAAAAATCAAGACATTTTTTTAAAAATTTTCATCAGAAAAGGTTTTAAACATATTTATGGAATCTGTTACTAAGCAAAAATAAATCATCGCATTTAGTTTGCAACACAGTTTTATTGCAACAAAGAGCTCCTGAAAACGGCCTGGAGTTTTTTGTAATTATTACAAGAGAAAAAAGTTTTTCGGGCAAAGGTTTTTGACTCTCTCAATGCTTATTTCTTACATTTTTCTTCTTTTAAAAGAATAATTTTTTCCTTTGGAAGCAAGTTTTTGCTTTCCATTTTTATGTTAAATATCTTTTTTTTACATTAAGAAAAATTTCGGAGTGTTTTGGCTTCAAGGTAAAATGATCTTGCCATTATTTTCAGTCAACTTTCTTAACACTTTTTGTTCTCCAAATTTCCTGTCATATTTTTGAAAACGGAAGAATTTCTCATATATACCAGTAGAGAACATTTTGCATTCTTTCTTTCTTAGGGAAAGCCAGGCTTAAGTCTCTTTTTTCTTTATATCTTTATTTATTTTTTTCCAATGGAAAAGTGGAGCAAAAATCTGGTGTCTGCTTTACTACAATTTATTTTTGCAGATTTTTGTGGATACTTTTTAATGTAGGGTACACCAGTCTAACAGTAAACAGATGATTCATCAGTCGTGAAATGTTTTAAATTTTGTTTCTTGTTTTTAATTTTTAAAAAAATATAGCGAAACTTCTTTAAGCTGCAGTCTTCACACATTTATTACAACTCTCAAAGGCCACTTTTGTTTGGCATGGAAATCCGGCCAAAAGACATAATGTTGAAATAACTTCTATTAACTTCCACTGAAATCCCTCTGAGCGGCCAGGTTGGTTGCTCGTTCAACTTCCATGAAGAACATTCCGTTCGTCTGTCTGATCTTGGACCTTTTATTAAAAGAAAAGGGAGGAAAGAGAGAACAAACAAATCAAATACTCAAAAATAATACCCGAAATCAGATCAAAATTAATCATTCCTTTCCCACTGTGAAGAGAAGAGTGAGCTTCGGCCTCTGTCAGGGTTGGGCATTCAAGAGTTCATTTGTGCATTTTTTAAGGTCCTGTTTGGGACAAAGAAGTTGCTGATATATGTTGCGAACATAAGCAAATGGAACTTAAGCTTAACAGACTTTAGGAAAAATAGATGACATTATTTCCCATTCCTCAAAATCTACCAACGAAATTATTAGGGATTTATTTCTACAATTCAAAAAAAAAACAAATTGAAAAACACAAATTGCATCGTTTAAAAAAACGAATAAAATATTTTTTTCTTTAGATGATTCTTAACCGCTTAAGGACTTATCCCGAGTTAACTCGCCCTAAATACCGTAGGTTACAAAATAACCCGGTCCTTAAGCGGTTAAAATTCGCTTTATCAGAAAGGCTTGTTTAAACACGCATTTCGCACTTCCAAATAATAAACTCCCTCGGAGCGGCCAATTTTCATTGAGACAGAGGATGACCGCTGTAGAGAGGTTTCCCTGTGCATTTAGATTAGAAAAAATCCTTTGCAACATTCTACAACCGTGAATACAAGTTGATTCATCCTTTACTATGTCTTTCACAATTTTCCATCAGTTTAGGAGAAACGCTTCGCCTCTAAAGTGGACGGAATTACTCAATGAGGAAACAATCTTCAATGCACACATTATGAAACAACTGTTTTAGAAAATCATTACACAAAAAATTGGGTTAACTACCACCTCGCGGCAGGTGGATTCCGCGGCATCACCAACACCCCCATTTATAAATATAAACATATTATTTTTCAATTCGAATAATATTACATTAAATTGCATGACACTATTTTTGATCATGTATAGTAAGCATCTTCAGGGATGAGGTGGTAAAATGCGTTGCAATATAAAAAGCGCACTTTTGCAGTAGTAAAACGAAAGTGATTGATTGATTAAATGAAAAATAAAATTTATCTTTAGAAAACTAAGAATAAACAAATTTTAATTTATTTATACTCAGATGAGGTCAAACAGTCGAAATTAAATTAATGGATTATCGATTTTTTAAAGCAATACTTTTATATTGCTTTATTTATTATCTACTCTGTATTAGTTTATTTTCTAAGGTTAAAATAATCGAGGATTAATTTTGTTCCTGAAAAATTTCGGAAATCAATATTCGCTATTTTTTGACTTTCATTTCTGATTTTGGAGTTTAGGATGATTTTTTTTGTTATTATTATTATTATTATTTACTTTGTCTTATCTACTACATTCAATCATTTTGCATTATTTGTTTGTTTTCAACATTTCTTTTAATTTCCTTCTTTACTTACATTTTATTTTTTGTGTAAAAAATTGTCTTTCAAAGACTGAATTGTTTTGCATACTTACTTCTGTAAGCCTCGTGTTGTACACTAGTGGAGCAAGAGGAGTATGTCATGTTCAATAATAAATAAATAATATTTGCTATTTCGCTTCTTAAACTTTATTGTTAACATTTTTCTGAAGAGAGAATTTTCAGTTATTATGAAATGAAATATAAAATAATACATTAGAAAATTCAACCATTTTTCAATCATCAACCAACACCAACCAATCGTCATTCATTCAAATCTTTTCTAAACATTATAATTTGCAGCTCTTCATGATATTAATCATCTAAACCAGTATCAAAAATATATAAACCTAAATACTCATCTTTACAGTAACGTATTTAATTCAGCATTTAAATTAACTTTATTATAACAAAATGTCACCATACATAACTGCAATTCAACCTCTTTATCATTAACAACCTTATTCAAATGCTAATGAGAACATAATGAATTTTTAATTACAGTATAAATTAAAAAGATGGGCCAATAAACAGAGTTAATTAAAGGATTAACAAAAGAGGGGAATATACTAATTCAGCTCGTATATTGTAACAAAATCCATTCCAGCAATACACAATGAATAATTTAGAGCACTTAATTAATTTTGAGCAGCAAAGGATGAATGGGAACAGTGAAATAATGAATGCTCCAAAAATGTTGATTTAAATTAACGGAAAAGAAACTTACGTATCGAAATGGAATATAAAATTTCCTTTTAATAATAAAATATTTTGCTTTTTCTAAAGTATAACGATGCATTGTTTACTTTGAAAGCAAATAAAGGATTCTTAAATTATCAGAATGTATTTCTTTGCAGAGAACTCTCTTGGTAGGATTATATCCTACCTCGGCTTTCTAATTTGGAGCATTATTTACCAGGAAGAAGTAATCTATTTCTTTTATTTATCGGTTGAGATCCATTCGTATGAAAATTATATTTTGAGATAATGGAAACGAAATGGGAAAAATGCATTTTTCAGGTACGAAAGGTAATGCATGCTATTTCAGATAATTCATTTTCCGTACATACACATTTAATCTTCGAACTGTCTTTGAAAAGATGCTAATTGTTATTTATATGCAGCGGTGTATTCATGCAATGTAATTGAACGCTATAATAAGTAATAAGCACATTAGGCCCTGCAAACACGAGAAAGTGCAGAAAATGAACTAACTTTGAATCCGTGAAAATCGCAGAGGGTTGAAGAACCGAATCATGTGTACAGCGGAATATTCTCCTTTACTTTATTGTATACAGGATTGTGTACGTGCTTTAAATAAAGTCAGGAATCATAAAACGGAATTATAAAAAATAAATTTTAATATTTAAAATGGTATTGTTTCACGATATTTAAATAAAAATTACTCTTGAAAGAATAAATTAATGTATGTTTTAAAAATAAAACCCTTTGGTAGAAAAGTGTGCCTAAAAAGTTATCGACGTTCGTATAATTTATAAAATTAATTAATAACAAATAATGTCATGCAATTAGCTAAATCTATTTCTTTTCTTAAATTAACCTCAACCCCAAAGTTATTTTATTATATCATTACTAGAAAAATATGGCCCTTGAAAGGGTTAAATAGAGGTATACTATTAGGAATTCGTGATAAATGCTTAGAAACATAGTGTAATGGCATGGAATATTCAGCTGCGGAGATAATGAGAATTCTGACAAGCTTTGTTTATATTCTGTGTTGTAAGTACTCTTTTTTTCTTTTACTCTTCACCTCTTCCTCATAGTATTTTGAACTTTGATTGTATACGTATAGAAAAAAACTGGGTCCTAACTTGCGATAGTAAAATGACCTCAAAATGCCCGCTGCTCTGCAATTAATTACCGTCATTTCATAGCGAATATGCGTTGTTCGCCAGTTCACGACTCAGTATCTAATTATTACGATTAAACACCGTTACCAGAGTAAATGGATCTAAATATTTTCCAAATGAGACTATATCTTCTTTCTTCAGGTGTTTTCTGGCTCTCTTTCTACTCTCATTTCCTGAAGTTGCTTTTATCCAGTCTGGGTCTAATGGTGTACTAGCCTACAAATTTCACCAAAAGTCATTTCAAGAATGCAGAGCGATTAATGTGGGGCAGTTAATTAATTCTGCGCAACATAGAAAGAGAAGGACAACAGCAAACTTGACGCACGGTTTATTCCAGGGGTGGGGAACCTTTTTGCCCTGAAAGGCCTCATTAAATTCGGCAATTGGGCAGCAGGCTGCACGAGCAGAATCATAAGGGTTATCGTTCTGTAATTATTTTTATGTTGCAGGCAATTACATATTTCAATGCATATTGTAAATAGCTCGTGAGGCCGCATAAGAAACTCAAGAAGGTCACATGCGGCCTTAAAACCGCAGGTTTCCCATCCCTGGTATATTCCATTATGTTCCGGTGGCCGTGGAAGCCTAGTAGTGAGGTCTGGGCTTCGGAGTTGGAGGGTTACAGGTTTGAAACCGTATTGGACTGAAGTTCCGCCATACATTCTGGGCCTGTATCACGTTAAATCATACGTAGGGGACCAGACGTCTTCTCGCTGGTGTGGTACGGATTGTTGGAGGGGGAGGTGCTAGCTCAGGTGCCGCCCTAGTCACCTGACCGGTGTTCAAAATTATGAGGTCCGTTTCGAAATAGCTCTCATGTTGCTTTAAAACGGGAGGTAGATACAACTAAACTAAACGAATTCCATTATGTTCCATCTTTAATATTTTTTTTCGGTTTTTCTAAGAAGTTTCTGAAGATTTTAATATTATATCATTGAATAATACCAGCCTATTTATTTCAATAATGACATCAGATTATTTTATTGATGAAGTTTTATTAAAAAATCGTCATATTAAATTCAGAACATATTTGAAATTGGTTTTAATGAAAATTTATTCTTGTATAAAGCTTGCGATATACATAAGACAGATTCCATTTTCGAAGATATTGACAACATAATACTTATTTTCCAAGACGCTTATTTTCGCTTTTTCTTATCACAATCGCTTATTTTCAAGGCAGAATAAGAATTATGGAGTTTCTGAGATTTTTCAATGCTTTATACTGGGTTCTTTGAAAGACATTTTCTTTGTGATTATAAACTCGCAGCCAGTTCTAGTGTCATTTCCTCATAACCCGAGATGTTCGAAATTTGAAGAATTTTATAACAAATCAAAAATTGTATCTATAAATGCTATTTATTAGTTACATTTCTAACACTTCATATTGGAACAAGAATTTGAAATTTTGCAGAATTATTACACTGAACATCTTCAGGAAATTATCAATGAACATCTTATTCGTCAAATAAATAAAGTTGTGGTGAAACTTTTCTTAACTAGTTCATTTGAAGCTATCAAAAACAGAGGATTTTCATCAAGAAAATATACCATTGATATTAATTACATCGATTGTGATAAGAAAAATAATTTATAAAAAAAATGGCCGACCACGTCAATATTTTATCCCAAACAGAACAGCATTACTTTTAGAGGTTTAAAGATACTTGTCGTTTCTTTTGATTGCTCTGAAGTTAAAATTCAACTACAATCAAAAGAAATTTTTTAATTGTTAGAAATTGTTTCGGACTCAAAAGAAAAGGCCAAATTAAGTCCTTTAGCATGTGTTGAAAATATTCATAATATTCATGAATTATTTTTTATTAATTAAAAAAATTTCTTAAATGCAAGTCTTTATAATGGGGATTTTATAAATCACAGTGATATTCAGAAAATTACCAATCAGTTTCTCAAACAATATTGAATCGTTGACAATCTTCAACAAACTGATTGAATCAAAATTCAAGGAATCCAAACGCTTAATTTAGATGTTGAAGTGCAAGACATTGTTGAATCAATGGATTATGCCTATGTAGAGTTACCAAATGAGGATTTAATAGATTTAGAAGCCCTGAAGCATTTGGAAGAAAAATTAATGCGGCTGTGTTGAAACTTGAGGCTATGGATCCAAATACTGAACATTTTAATGAAGTTGAACATGGGATGAGTGAGCTTTTAAAGTGCCACAGAGAAATTTATCAGAAAAAAAGAAGATTACAAAGCAAACCACACTTACGAGTTTCTTTTCGACTGTTACATCCAGGACCTCCGCCACTGAAGTTACAACTCCCGTTTCATCGTCGTCATCTCCCTTACCCGCACCATCTACAGTTCCAGATAACCAAATAAACAAATGATAATATATACGTATGCATTTTTTATGAATAAATTTGAAGTTTGTTGCATAATTTTTATAATTTTATAATAATTATTTTTTATTAATTTATAATTATATATTTTTTTAAGTTTTTCGGTTATCGATCAATGCTTAACGTCGTCGGAACGGAACTCGACCGTAAAGTGAGGCCTAACTGTATAAAATAGAGATATAAACTTAATTCCCCCCCAAATATTTTGCAGTGATTTTTTGATACGTATTTTTTAACAACTGAAAAAAACGTAATATTTACTAAATTAAATAGCTGACAATTATGTGTTTTGAATTTCTAATCAGAATACTTATTTATCTGTAATTTGGATAATGCCCTCCTAATTTCAATGCATGTTTTGTATAACCTTATTGCACATAAACAACATTTAATGTGATCGAAAAACTACTCGTAGGAATGAGCCGAAATTTTGATCTGGCGCATAAAATGATCTTTCTTATCGATTTCTGTTAAAATTAACCAATGTCTCTATACAAAAAAGTTTAAGCATACATTTTTATACCTAAGTTAGTTAACATTCTAAAGATTATTTTAAAATGAAAAGCAAATTGTTTTGTAGACAACTTTATATTGCCATAGAAAATATATTACAGGTAAAAAGAAGGCCATTTTCCCAAAATTTCTCAATATTATTATCTGCATAACTTCATTTTTATCATTAGATAATGCAAATTTCATATGCTCATAATTAGAAAAAATTAGACAAAATAACAAAGGTCGATATTCGAGCCTGAATTTTAATTCAAGTTTGAAATTTGCAATAAAAGTGGATTTCGTTATTGGTGTTTGTAAAGTTGGTAGATATTTCAAGAGAGGATGACTACTCTGTCATAAGATAATTCTGAAATGAAATAATTTCTGAACTTTGGAGACATAATTATGCTTTGGATCAACGAAGTCTAACAGCTTTTCAGAACATAATTAGAAATTTCGACTTTGCTAACTGTGTTAAACAATTACTTTGTCACATAGTCTAGTTTAATAGAATTCTATTTCTTTTAAACAATATTATTCACATATACTCGTGCGAAAGAAAATGGTTAAATAGCCTCACAGCCTTTCATTGTAGAAAATGAAAAATGAAAAACAAAAGAATTCCAGAAGAAGAGGAATATGAAGCTAAGAACGACGTTCTTTTTCTTTTTCTTTGACAGCGTTGCATTTATTCGCATTTCTGCTATTCCATTATTCATTTCTGTCACTTTTTCCCTGAGAAAACTGCTTTCTCTAGCGTCGTCGCCTCTCTCAACGCTTCAACTTTAAGACGCCTTAACTTAAACTGATGAATCCCTTCCTTCTGACTTCAATCTTACTGAGGAGGAATTTCTTTCCCTCCCAACTCCATGCATAATGTTCCGAAAGAACATTTTTCTGAGAGAAGCAAGTGATATGAATCAGGAGTTTCTTTCACTATTTATACATATTTGTTTATCTTTATTTCCGATATTCTGCTTTAAAAAAGAAGCTTCGAGCACTTTCACTAATGCCGATCAATGCTCTTAATTTTCAAATGGTATCGAATGTGCAAGTGTTTTGAAATATTCCGAATACAATGGAGTTAGATGGTGCTGTTGTTTCTTTTATGATTATGGTGATGATAAAATAGGAAAAAAACAAATGATCTTGGATTGCTTCTGGTTCTTGATTCTAATGCTTAAGTAAAATCAATAAAGAAAATTTTTTGTAAATTGCAAAAATATTTCCTAAATGAAACTGATACTGATATCAATAAATTGGGTGATGACGTTGAATTTGTTTCTTCTATAGAAAGAGCGGGAAAATAAGGATTCCATGATCGAAAAATAGGAAAGCAATTATTTTTATCCCACAATAAACAAATTCCTAAAACAGTAAAATCGTGTATTATAAAATGCGGTAGCAAAGACATTTTGGTCAAAAGAACAGAAAAAAAAATCGAACGAACATTTTTAACAAATATTCTTTGATATATTACTACTTTCAAAAAGTTTCGGAACTTTTTAAATATTTTCCAAATGTAAATGAGGCCGCGGTGGCCTAGCGGCAAGGTCTCGACCTCGGGACCGGTGGGTCGCAGGCTCGATACCCGATTCCACCGAAGATCCGCTTTGTATGGGGCCTGTTGCACGCTAAATCATACGTAGTGGCCAAACGTCCTCCCGTTGGTGTGTCGTGGAAGTTTGGAGAAAGGGGTGCCAGCTCAGGTGTCGTCCGCGTCATCTGACCGTGGCTCAAAATTAGGTCCGTCCCTAAATAGCCCTCGTGTTGCTTCAAAACGGGCCGTTAACCTAACTTAATGTAAATGAAATGGGCCATTTACCACAGAACAAGTGAAGAGTATCACGCGACCGACTTGTCAGAGAAGGTTTCAACCAGTTCAATAGCTTATTTCGTGAATACCGACATTCAAAACTTCCCGCCACGGGGAAGGCCAAAGCTGTGTGTGCTTCATCACGATGACACAGGTTCTCCTGGTGTCAAATTACCTGTCAAAATATCATAATCCTGTACTTCCATAACTAAACTATTCCCATGCCTTACACTCTTTGGGTAAGCAGGGTCGGCGGGGACAATAAAAAAAACAGACTATGCCATCATGAGTATACCTGACTTTATTTCTTTTTCCTTTTCTAAATTATGTTACAGAATTTTTTTTTGTATCGGCTTTTTTCATTTATCCTAAATGTGTTATAGAAATTGTTTTGTTGTAATTTCTTTTCTTTTTCAAAAAATTATTTTTTCGAAATTTTTTTCTTGTCTCTCTTTTCTAAATTATATCTCAGATTTCGGCTTTTTTTAAAGGGTACTTCTTGTGTCTTTTTAAAAAATTTTTTACTATATATTAGTTTTTTTAAATTTTTCATTTTTTGCTTATTTTATACATCTTTCTTTATTTATTACGTATATTTGTATTTATTAATAATTT
The DNA here is from genome assembly GCA_013235015.1 of Araneus ventricosus. NCBI lineage: Eukaryota > Metazoa > Arthropoda > Arachnida > Araneae > Araneidae > Araneus > Araneus ventricosus. The sequence goes on from BGPR01037437.1 coordinate 10,641, forward strand.
GTGTTTGTAATTATTTATTATGTTTGTTGTTTATATTTTATTGTATTTATTTTGACATTTGTATTTTGTATTGTATTACTTATATTGTATTATTTTGCTTATATTGTTTTATATTGTATTACTTAATTTTTTGTTGTAGTTTGTATATATATATCTATATATATATTGTTGTATGTTTGTATTATATTGTGTACTTCTATTATATTGTATTGTATTACGCTAATATTTGTATTGAGATTTTTTTTCTCGCCGACTCGTGATATGCTTTACACCCTTTGGGTTAGAAGGGTCGGCGTGGGCAATGAAAAAAAAAACCAATTCTATTCCTTTCTTCTCATCCAATGTGACTTTTTCTTCGGATGAGTTTAGTTATATTAACCTACCGTTTTGAAGAAACACGAGGTCTATTTTGGGACGGACCTCTTCATTTTGAACCGCGCTTCCTTGGATGAAGAATTCGCTTAAGGGGCAACGTTTCTCATGTTCCGAAGAAGTTGAGCGACGTAGGCACTACAGGAGGGGGCAAAAGGAGGCTTGCAATCAGTATTTATATCATCGTGCGAACAATGGCAAAAATATATAATTGCACAGGGTAATTATTTCTACCAGATAAACAGGTTCTATCAGCATTCATTCTTCCGTAATAAAATATGTTCCAGAACTTTTTTAACTCGGTTGTATTCCAAATACTCTTTTTAAAGGTGTTATTGACCCTACCCCTTAGAAGACATAAGCATAGCAGAGTTTGAGCGGATAGTGTCGAATGACTTTTTAGAAGAATAAATTTAAAAATGAAATGCTAGTTTTGGTATCCCAGCCTAAGAAACTATATTATCATTAGTAAAATAAGTTTCAGCAGCTTATGCATATATAATAATGGAAAATAAAAAGTCACGAAAAGTTTCATATTTTTAAAAATAATTTTGGTTTCTTTTAACGAGTTTAAGTTTGAAATGAAATTCTCCTTTTACAAAAAGGGAATAGAGATATGGCTCAAGATGCATTTTGTTGTCCTGTACATTTGCCTTTATTGTAACTAAAAACATATTTTCACACTTTGGGTATGGATTTATACTAATATTCACGTCTGTATTTAGTATTTAACTACAGAAAGAATGTTGCATTTGAAATCGAATGATAGATGGCGCAGTAAATGAATTGTATCTATATAAAGACGTGGCATGTGCAATGATGATTTTGAGATGTGATAAGCTATTGAATTTGCCTAATATTCCACATTCATATGCTTTTTCATTAAATATTTATTAATGTCACTAACACACATTAACATCAATTTTTAAGGAAAGGAAAGAGAGATTTCTGCTCTGATTACCCAATGTAACTTTCATACTGCTTTCGCTTAGTTCTGGAGAAGGAAAGCGGGAAGGGGGCGGCTATGTCATTATTTAAGCAGCCAGTCAGTAACTTATTTCTATCTTAACAATAGATACTTCGGTCTCATCATCATTCTGGGATTTGTTAAGTCGTGACTTGGAATTTGTTTAAGGGCTTCATTCCTTTTATTATAATGATTCAAAGCATCCTAAGGAATTCTTTTACCATTGTTAAGAGCAGATCTTTAATAATGCCAGGCTTTCCGCGTGGGTAGAGAAAGTTTCCAGAAGAAAAAATTACAGATACCATTGATAGATGAGACACTCACTGTACTGTGAGTCACAAGACAACTCAATCAGATTTCCATCTTCTGCAACAGCAAATCCAATTGGAGAAGTGGCATTAAATAGATCTCGAATCTATGCAAATGTTCGTATATTCTATTCAAAGTATTAGTCATACGAAGTGAGAAACTGAGATAAATGCTCTTCAAAAATGGACTTCATTCCTCGAGAGAAATCAATATGAAATAAAAAGTAAAATATATTCTGAAAATTATATAAAATCTTGCGGTGCTTAAGGAAGCCAAGACTTCCCAGGGTGTACATCTTAGGAAACACTGAACTACACTAAGACTCACTAATTTTATGAGATCAGCTACAACAAGATAATTAGTTTTAAAAAATTTCTGCCGACAGAAAAACGGAAATATCAATCCATTACAGAATTAAATTATTTATATCAACGATACAGAAATCTAAATATTTTTGTTACTAAAGAGTTTTGGTACATCGCTGTATTTCCATAGAAATTTAAAATGAATTAGATATATTTTAATAAATACAGAATAAATAATTCTATGCAAACTTATACAAAAGTTTTCAGAATGTTTTAAATTATAAGTGTCATGATTTCTAAAAATGTTTCATAAACGTGTTTAAATTACGCTTTCGCTTAAAATATTTGATGTTATTCTCTCATATAGGCAATATTTCTAAATTTAAATCCTTTATCAATAATGCAACTTCAGATAGACTCATGTTAATTCAATGATATTCTGGATATAAAGTTTAATATTAGAATAATAAATCCGTTTATTATGAATATAGCTGTTTAATCTAGGAGATTATGACAATTCTAAGCCAGTTTATAATTTTAATCTCATTATCTCTATCTAGTGTTGTATTTGACAAATAAATTTTCTTGATGACTGGACAAATATGAATTTATTTTCTTGATAATTATGATATAAATCACTATGAAGGTAAAAATTTGAAAATCAATTTTAAAGGGTTCAATTAATAAAGTGTTTCTGAAAGCTATAAAAATGTTTTGAAGTTCATGTCAGTAACAGATTTTAAGATGCATTTTGTTTCGAGAACTTAGCAGTTATAGGCAGATTTTTAATTTAATAACTTGAAATTTTAAGTAAAAATTTACGATTTTTTTTCAAAACTCAGGGCTTCAATGTAAACCCATAAGAACTAGCAACTAAAACTCAAACTCTTGTAGTGTGATGAACACAATCCTAACGACATCTCTTCCTAAACTAATAAAACTTCGGTACTTTCAATTCAACATGATTGGCCAGCAACTGAATTCTTTTGCAATTACACAATATATACGACTTATCGCACTAAGAATCAAAATTTTCAACGCTTGTTAGAGCATATTCATTTATGATTCAGTTATTTCCTATTAAAACAAAAAATAATGCTCGCTTTAGACGATCTGCATTTATTCATAATATTTTTATATACAATTTCAACAAATTAGTTTTCTTTGAAGCAAGATTTCATATTTAATTTCCGGAATAAGTTGAATTAATTTCTGGGCAGATTTAAATCCTAAATACCGAGCGAGAACCCAATTTCACTCGAAGAAATAAGATGGCGCCAAAAACCATTTTCTTAAATCAATACTCGTAAAAAATGTTCGTCATTTCTAAAAAATAACAGAAAAAATTATCTTGATGAAATAGGTTTTTGTAAATTAAATATCCGCTCACGCTTGATTCCAACTCCTTTCCATCTTAATATCTCTCCCCATTTTAAAACAAAAGAGCAATTAAAATTCTCCAGCAAAGCAATCTGTTCCTTTAATGGCGTAATTACTTTTAAGTTGGGATAGAGATTAATATCAAATGGTTGTCTGCATCTAAACCTCGTACTTTCTCTTTTAAGCAGTTGACATTCATAATCCTTTGTAATTACATTTTTCAACTGCTTACCTTAGATTCCAGGGCAGCTTTTTATATAGATGCGACTGTGCTGTGCTCTCTTTTGCTTTTGTCCATCCATTTTATGCAATGTAGCAGACTATTGATATTGATTAGTAATTTAAAGAAACAATTCTGCACCTATTTCTTATGTTTCCGACTTATTTTTTACCCTGGAACGTCCATTCAAAATACTTGACAGTTTGATAAATCCTTCTATCTAATTACAATCGTTCACTTTTAAAGAACGATTGATAATTACTTACGGATAGAAATATAAAGAAAAATCATGGATCGGATAATTTTTATAATGAAAATTCTTCGATGAAAACTAATGTCTTTTGTATGTATTTGTGTGTGTGTATGTATAGGTGATTTTATTTTGCTTTAAAACTTTGCGAGAAAAAAGTAACTGGGTGACAGTCAATCCGCAAATTAGTTTTTATAAGAAAATCTAATTATAAAAAAAGCATCAAATTCTGATTATTTAAAGAGTAATTATTTTTGCATTAAATCTTTTAAAAACTTTTGACAAACTAAAATTTCCTAATAAAATAATTTTTGAAATTTTATCACTTATGATAGAACTGTTCATAAAAATACTGCTCATAAAAATTAGGTGATATTTCAAAATGAATGTGAAGCTATAAAATAGACGCATTTAATTTTTCTCATTAAATAAGAACTCCAGAAAAGCAAACCAGATGCAACACCGGTGTTTTTATTTGATAAAAAATATCAAAGGCTTTTTCTTTTTGTAGTTTCACATTCACTTTGAAATATCCTCATCTCTTTGTGAGCAGTGTATATAAATAGTAGTAGGAGTTATTTTTCAAAAATTTCTCAAGATTGTTTTCTGTTGCATAATCATAAATTTTGTAAGAACCTTATCATCTCTAGCAGATATTCTCCTTTAATATATTCAACAGTAGTC
>BGPR01037438.1:0-15127 GCA_013235015.1 Araneus ventricosus
TTTTTTATTTCTGTCAGCGTCACTTTTTTATTGTTGTTGTAACAATGTTCTTTAAAGTAAACGACTTCAACAATAAAATAAATTTTGAATTGCGCTGTAACAATGAAAAGTATTGTTATAAAGTATCCGAAACAATGAAAAGCATTGTTGTCAATTAGTTTTTAATTAATATCTTTTTCACTAATTAAAATTTCGGAATATAAATGGCCGAAACGGCTTCCCTGGATTATTCCCCATCTTTTGGTACTTTCCGCGCGCTTCTCCGTTCGGCGGTTCGTGAGGAGATAGAAGGACATACATACATACATACATACATACATACGTTTGTTTACCTTCGAATTTTAATAGGATAGATGGTCTTCATGAAAACTATTCAAATTTGAACTATCTGTTGAAATAGAGAGTTTTAAGTTTTCTGTGATAGATAGCGACAGTTTAGCTGGAAATGAATAAAAAAAGAGTTAGTTAAATTCTACTGCCCTTGACTTTTTTAATCATTTATATACAAATGGTCTTCATGAAAACTATTCAAATTTGACCACGACCCTAAGAAACTACTTGACTATACCAGCTTCTGTCGCATTGAATGAGAGAAGTTTTAGCAAACTTAAAATCATAAAAAATATTTAAGAAACGTAACCAAGCAAGACAGCCTTTTTAATCTTGCAGTGATTTGTATTGAACATGAGAAGGCATAAAAGATTTCTTACAATGATGTGATAAAAACTTTTGCAGTAAAGAAGAGGAAAATTAAACTAAAATAATTTGAGTGTTTAATGGTTAACAGAGTAAACTAACCTATCCATCTGAAGAATTGTTTGAAACATTAATTTTTCAAGTGGAACACTTAGTTAGTATATTATCATTGTTATATTATTGCACATGTTTTTCCTAATGTTCACTATGTAAAACTTGAACTTGGCGTATTTGTATTAGGCCAAACAAAATTATTTTCTACCCATGTTTTTTTTTCTTTGTTAAATTCTTGCAAAAGATATTAATTAGTGTTTTCCTTTTCTTATTTTTAGTCGCCAGTCCTTTTTCAATATAGAAATGTAGATTTTAATTAAGATTTTAAGCAAATTGATCTGTTTGTTATTTGTTGGTGTCAGAGAAGGTGTAGGGGGCGCTAATCGCAGATTTTGCCCCGGGCGCCAAAATGCCTAGTTTCGTCACTGCCTGTAATGTACAAAGAATTATACCAATATATTTTGACGAACCTTCGCTTTCCAGAAAACGTTTTTGGAATTACGTCTGTCTGTGAACATTGTAGCTCAAAAATACAACGAGCTATAAGAATGAATTTTGGCAAGCAGTCTTCACACAAAAAAATTTAAGACCTGTAGCGAATTCAGGACGAAATTCGTCAATGGTATATCTTTCTTTCTCCCCATGTGCATGTGAACATGGTAACTTAAAAACGCTACAAACTAGTCATGTACGTTTGACATTTGATTGTGGGGTCACATGAATTGAGTCCATAAATATTCATACAAGATGGATACAAATTAATTTGACAAATTCATAACTAAATAATTTGCAGAGAATTAACTACAAGCTACCAGTTCACGGGCAAATTAGTAATATTGTATCTTAAAACTATGAATGGATAGCCCTAAGTGTTTCAAGTTCCATATCTGAGTGAAATGTAGCTCGAGGTTTCTCATCATTATTTCCGTGTGCTCATTAAGAAGAGACGAATAACAACGCTGAAAAATCTAAATCTTGTCTGTGTTTCCATGACACTTATTCCACTGACCAATTCGTCGAGACTACAAGAAAATTGCCAAGAAAACAGATCCTAGACTACCAATGCACTTTGTTTGATCGATGAGAATATGCTAACAAACATATAGCAAGAACTGATTTACGGATAAAGCAATTTCAAAATGGCATCTAAATACGCATTATAAACCATTCTTTTTGCCCAACAAATTTTTGTCTGTGTATGACATCATAAACGAATCCGTCTTTTAAAAAATGGGTTTAAACAATATGAATGTTTTAATCTTCCATTCTAATCCGCTTCTGTATGTTAAGTCTGTTTATTAATAGTATTTTTGTCACTTTTTGGTGCAATTTCAGCATCAGTAGTATTTCTTTAGTTCAAAGACATTTCCATCATCAAACAATAAAAAATATCGAAGGAAACTTCCTCGTTTGTCCCGTTCAAGAAAAGCAAAAACTCGGCTTATTAAATATTTCCATTTCTGTTCTACAGGTGAAGTGAGTTCAGGTGAATTTAAATAAAATATTTCAAGGCGTATTGTGACTTGTGTGACAATAGTTACCATGGTTACGTGCGACGAACAGCCACTTCGAATGTTTTAAAGTGCAAGAAGAATGTGAAAGATGAATTCAATAAAATTCGTTTAAAAATTGCTCTTTCTCACTTGAAGAATATTAGTTTATATTTTTGTCCTATTTCTTCTTGTTAAATTGAAGGCATATCTCAGGTTTCCAGAAAGTTCTGTTTTGATTTTTATTCTTAAAACACAAATCGATGCGATTCGTTCTTGTCAAGAATAGTTTAGAAATTCTCAGTAGAATTCAAAACTTTTTTAAAAATTCATTTATGTATAGAAAATTTTTACCTTGCGTTTTTCATTCAATACTTAAATTATTGTTATTTGAAGCTGTCGATACACCAAGTCGCATTTCCCCACCACCACGCCATATGAAATTAACTTATTCTAGAAGAAATAAGGATAATAGAACATATTAAATAAAGTCGAAAATATTTATCACGCTGACACCACCGAAACATAGCCATTCACTTTTTCGTAGAATATCCGTCTTTAATTTAGATAATATAATCGAAGCGAATGGTTCATTGGTATAGTACATCTTCCATACACATTGAAAAAAATTACTAAATTTTCTGTTCTTTGTTTAAATTTTTAATTTACCTTTAATTTACTAAAGAGCAGAGTCTCAAGATATGTAATACATTTTTTGTGTGCACGTTATTTTTCCCTTAATTAAGAGTAATTTTTAAAAATAATATGAAGACAGACAAAACAAGCCAAAATCATTAATCATATCGCTGCTTATCCCGCTATTTCCGCGGGTCGGATGTCTATTTTCTGCTGCATCTTCCTATTTTCACAAGCTATGCTGCTTATTTGGAACTATTACAGCTTTGAATAGTATGATACTAATAAAGCCATGCATAGAAATAATTAGCTTCCTTCAAACGTATTTGAACATGTGTGCGAGCGTTGCATGTAATTAGAATTTTTTTAAAATTTGGCAGTCGGAGGGTTAATATGTTACTATGTTTCGAGCTAGAGGTTCGAATCCCCTTTCATTTCTTTTCTGGTGGCTGGTCGTAAACTATAGAAAGATGAGAATTACTTTCAGAAAAATACCATTCCAAAGTTTCAAAGTGCCTAGCTTGGAACTAGTTGAAAGGTTAAAAACACAATTTCTTTAAAGTCTTCTGTACAATTTCCTTACAGTCAATTCCCTTGTAGGCATGTAGAACCCAAACTGGTCTTCAAAAGCTCTATTAAAAAGTGGTAGTAGATAAGCTATACATTTAATAACGATATTATACAATGAATAAAAAAAAAAACCTTAGAGTTAAAATCCAAATTAAGATTTCCCAAACGTCTTTGATTTGTTTTTAACCATTTGAGTCACACTGTCCAATCTCGGAAACTTCCCCCTACTAAATAAACTCCTAAATTTAATTCGTACCTTTCTAGAATGTTCTGGAAAAAGCCATAATCTTGAAGCGGAAAATGTACGAAAGAAAATTTTAAGCTAGAGATTCTAATTTTACAACCAAATTCTTTAGAAACATCTAATAACTCCCATCATGAAATACCACTTGAAAAATACTGATGACTTTTTATTTCAGAGAAAGAGCGAGTTTGTTTCCCATAGAAAAAAATAGCGTACTTCTCTGAACAAAGTTTCGAAAGTCAAATAAAAGAAATGACAGCATTTGGTTGAATGCACATTTCCAGCGGAAAAAAAGCATCCAAATGAGAACCAGCACTTAAGCAAACAAGCTTTTGAAAAAAGTACGCTTAAATTTTATTCCGCAACACATTTCGTTTTGCTTGTTTACATGTTACACAATTTTTATTATTAAAAGAAGTGCGCCGTTTTATTTTACTCTTTATTTGGTTGCATAGTTGGGTCAGGATTTTTTTAAACCTTCTTTGCAACTATTAATTGATACACCAGAAAAAATCGTTGATTTTTTTTATTAGACGACTATTAACATGTGTAGAGCTTTAAGAAATATATGGTTAGATACTCAAATTACGTAATATGCTTCTTTAAACGCTTTAGTTTGCAATTTTAAATATACTGGTTACGTTTTTCTTGAAAACTGATAACTTTGAAACGTGCTTGATTCTTTCTGTATATGTGGGGAGAAATATTATAATTTTTTTAAATTAAATGATTATCTACAAATATTATTTTTTAGGTTTGCATTAACATACCAATTAAATCCGTATATTTAAAAGAATGAAATACATTTTGAAACTTTCTTTGATATATTCAGCAAGTTTCATTTTGGAAAGTTTTGAGGGAGCTTCTTTTGTTTTCATTTCTGACAACCACTAAACTTTTAAAATTTGATCTTCGTATGAAATAATACAAAAATTCATATGGACAACATTTCTGCTTTGTTTATTTACATTTAAGTGCTGGGACTACGTAATTCCGGTGTAATGCTAAGTCAATGGAATCTTCAAAGCGGAAATCCAAAATCCCAGCAGATAAAGTCAAGGTTTTAAATGTAAGTAAACAAACCAGGAAACTCGTCCATAATGTACACTTAATTTGGAAAATTTTAATTTAACGATTAAAACACTTTAAATATAATTATAAATTGTACCTTTGAAAGTACTTTCTCAATATTTGAAACAAGGAGCATTCTTTAAAAAGTGGTGCATAACAGAAAAATAATCATTTGCTTTCATTACTTATTATTAACTCTGTTTAGCGTAATGTATTTTATTTTTGGTCATATATTTTCAGAATTTTCTCTTGATCGTTCCATCATACACATATCTCCAAGTGTACGACCAATTTTCAATTGAATGTTCGCTAATAAAAATATATTTGTCCAAACATTATCAGATACACACACAAAAAATCGCATTCTTTTAATCGTAACTTTTTTGTTTCTTTCATCCATCTGACGCGATTAATATGATCTTCCAAAAAAAATTTCCTGCAACACCAAACGATAATTTCATTTCTCGCTTCTTCATTAGCTAGAAATTGACAGAATACATTTACATGTTAATGAATAATTCATGTAGACGTATCATGAAGAAATCCAAAGAACTCTGCTATTTACGCGGGAATGAAAAGAAAAAAATGACGTTCCTTCACTTTCAGCAGAATGTACAATCTTTTAACTATTCTTAAAGCTTTTGCTAATAACGCGTTATTTATTTATTTATTTATTTATTCAAAGAAGGCACACTACAGATCTCAACTATTATTGATTGGCTGAGTAATATTAGTAAACAAAGTTCTACTTTTTTTCCAGATATTTGCAAAAGAAACTGCTACTTCAATTATTGATCCAGAAGGTTATCAATTATTGCGCCTCTCACAGAATTTTTCAATAAAATAATGTAATCTTTAATAGTGCAGAAATGCGAAAAGGAAATGCCCCAGCAAAGAATTCTTGATTTCCAAATCGCCTTGATACAGGTTAACATATTTTAACTAATGAGATTTTTTTATTCTTTATAATTCTACTTAACTTTTTCTATCAACCATGCATTCAATTTTTCTTATGTCATGTTTGCCGTTGTATTCAGTAAATGAATTAGATGTGATTACTAAATATAACTCATTATGGACTAAATATTGACTTGTTTAGAAGCCAGGAAGTAAATTTTTCGCGCGCTTTCTAATTCGGATAATTTTGTTTTCAGGTACTATTTCATGTTAACTGTGTGTTTCCGGAAACACAAAAATTTCAGCACTCTGGAAAGCAATCATAATATTTCGATATAATATGCATCCAAGAAAGTTGTGAAATGTTGAAATTAGGATTTTAATTTTGAAATTAATTAAAAGAAAAAATTTAATAGCACTCATCATATAATATCACTAAAAAAATGGATGTGTTTTAGGTAGAGCTTTTCCTTTTTTGTTTTTTGAGAGTTTGTTTTCCAAAAAAAAGCAAACAGAGTTTTTCTCTGAATAACAAAATTACGAAAGCCAAATAAAAGAAATGTCAACGCTTGACTGAATACACATTTTCAGTGGAAAAAAGAAATCATTCAAGTGAGACCAAGCACTTAAACAAACACGACTTTTAAAAAAGTGTGTTTAAATTTTATTCCGCGGCACATTTCGTTTAGCTTCTTTGCGTGCTACGTAATTTTTATTATTAAACAAGAACGCTGTTTAATTTATTTAACTTTTATTTGTCTGCGTAGTTTACTCGGGCCCATTTTTACTTTAATTGCTCCTTTTAATCGATACTGGAACAAATCGCTAATTGCGTTACTAGACGACTATTAACCTGAATAAATCTTTAAATAATAAATGGTAAGATAACCCAGTTACATAAGATGTTTCTTTCAACTCTCTAATTTGCAACTTTAAATAACTTGTTTATATTTTTCTCGAAAGCATAACTTCTAAATATGACTGTTTATATATGGGGAAAATAACGCGAAAGTTTATACAAATTTATCGGATCTCTTTCAAATATTAAGAATTAGATAATAATTTGCTACTATTTTATATTTGCATTAATGCAATAAATCCATACATTTGAAAGGATAAAAGAAATTTGGATATTTCTTTATTGCATAAACAACACAGCGAAATAACAGAAACAATCTTTTATCAATTTTCATTGTAAATAATATGTTTGGGGATACTTTTTAAATAGGACATTTAAATCAAATATTTCGAAATGCGCAATTCCATAGTTCTGATTTCCTTCGTCTTTGGATATAGTTTGATATTAGGGTGGGCCGAAACAAACTTTTTCTTTTCGAAACGCTATAGTGCGAAAACTTGCCTCTTTGGTAGATAAGTTAAATGCAAAAAAAAAATTGCTTACATCTGGCGGTAGCGCATCGACCCAAAACTTTTCGAAAATATAGGATTTTAATAATTTTTCTAATAAATGGTAAAAACCAAATAACTTCTATAACAAGTAGCTATAGGTGTAGTTTAGTACAACAAAGTGTAGGAATGATAAATAAATGAAAAAAATAATGCATTTTACTGTTTGTTAATAGCGCGTTACACTGAAAAAACCACATTTGTTTACAAAAAATGTACAAATTTCCATTGAAACAGAAAGTTGTTTCTAATTGTGTAAATTTCAATTTGTAATCAAATATAGTCCTTTACTTACCTTCAGTTTCTTTTGGTACTTTGAAATGAGATTTGCTTGCAAAACTTGGCATTGAAGATCTTGAAAGAAATGTATTTCTTATAAAACCATAACGGGAATTGGAATCGTCGACTTTTTGTGATGCCTTGGTTACCAGCATCATACATCGTTCCACTGCTTGGGTATGAAATGATGGAACGACTGGGACAAAATCATTTAGTGGTCCGATTGGCACACAACTCAGTAAATGAGAGAAACTCCCATTGGTAAATTTTTACTGTAATTAGTGTGAGATTACAGAAATTGAACGGAAAATTTTAAGCAAAGATAAACAGTATCTGCTGGACATATTTCATGTCATAAAATCAGGCAGATCTATGATTTATCTGTTCGTGAACCTGGTCCACTTTCGCGTTCAAGATGATAAACAACGGCGAACAGACTTCTCCGTTTGTATTTAAGTATTGAAAACCCCACAGATGAACACAAGATCTGTTTTTTTCATCCTAAAGTCATATATGCCTGTATGGTTTCACCTTAAGAAAAGTACGTACTTCACAAATGGACCAGAACATGTATTTGAAGTTATAAAATCGTTAAGATTCCTGCCAGAAAACTTGTTAAAAGTCATTGACCCAGTAATTCAGAGAAATGCATTTTTTGACCATCCAGAAAACTTGGTTTTGAGTGTGTGTGATAGTAGATAAAAGGGGATCATATAAGGGAGTTAAGTCTCTAGATTTTATAATTATTCTGAAACCTAACTTCTAAAAGAAAGTCAATTAGGAGTTTCCAATCAACAAAAATCCATTTCCTAGCTACAGACTACATTGAAATGATTCACTGCTACACTATTACACTTTCGCCACCACCTCTGCTGCGAAGATTCACGAATCAAGAGATTTGGTTTAAAGTCCAATTAGATGGAACAGCAGATGAGTGGAAGTTCGACAAGTTCCCAAGCAGTGGAACGATGTGTGAAGCTGGTAACCGAGGCATCACAAAAAGTCGTCGGTTCCAATTCTAGAGATGGTTTTATAAGAACTACACTTCTTTCAAGATCTTCAATGCCAAGTTTTTCAATCAAATCTCGTTTCGAAGTACCAAAAGAAACTGAAGGTAAGTAAAAGGCTATATTTGATTACAAATTGAAATTTTACACAATGAGAAGCAACTTTTTGTTTCAATGGAAATTTGCCCATTTTTTTGTAAACAAATGTGGTTTTTTTTGTGTAATGCGCTATTAACAAATAGTAAAATGCATTATTTTTCATTTATTTATCTTTCCTACACTTTGTTGTACTAAACTATACCTATAGCTACTTGTTATAGAAGTTATTTGATTTTTACCAGTTATTAGAAAAATTCTTAAAATCCTATATTTTCGAAAAGTTTAGGGTCGATGCGTACTTCCAAATGTAATATATATATATATATATATATATATATATATATATATGCATTTTAGTTATCTACCCTAGAGGCAAGTTTTCCGCACTATAGCATTTCGAAAAGAGAAAAAATGAGGTTTTTTTTGGCCCACCCTATTAGATATCTTGCAAATACCTGATCAGAATATTCACTCTGAGTACTTACTCATGCATTTTCGATGAAAATTTATTAACAATCACATTGTTTTTAGAACAGATCCTGAATTTTCTAAACTTGCTTTGCTACTTAACTTTCTTTTCTCAACAATAATGATTGGAACGGATGTATGGAGAGTTCAGAGTAAAAATGGACCACGTCCATGAGACTCATTTATGAGAAAACAGATCTCAAAGTGATTAACTGCATTTGAAATAACAGTGGACTTCTAAAAGTTCTTACTGCTGGTGAATGCATATTGATCTATGGACTTGAATCCTTATTACACAGAAAATATAACATTTCTACATTACCATGGCAATGTTAATGCAAAATGGACAATATGTGGACTTGATCCTCTTTAACCTTGAACCCTCAATATATGTCGTACAGATGGTTTCAGAGTCTACAACATTCAATCATTTGTGAAATATACTTATGAAAGAAATATTTCATGAAAAACACATTCATCCATCTTATATACCTTACAATAACTTTCTTTAATAGTCCTGCGTCTTGAATGGTCATGGTTTGGAACACGCGTTCTTATATTCACATAAGACGCTAAATTATTCGGAAATATTCGTTATTGGGTACGAAAAATTCATATTTTTTGTCCTCTTTGAAAATTGGAAAAATTGAGATAGGTGGTTGTGCTTGTTAAGCGACGAATTGAAAAAATAAACATTTCTTTAAAAGTGATGAGTACTAAAAGGATAATCATTTCCTATAACTATTTATTACTTACTTGGTTTATCGCATTGTATTTTAATTTTAACCTTTTCACTCGAGAGGTGACTCTCAGTTACCATTCTAAACGATGCATCATTTTGACGTTTCTTCATTTCGATGGCTAAAAAACTACCTACAAAGTTGTAAGAAGATGTAGAATAATAACTTACTCAAACATATATTTAAATTCCAAAGCAATAATATGTGCTCTTGTAAATCAGTGAATAATTATGAATATAATTACAATTTTTAACTTTTCCGAGTGCAAAGGATTAATGATGCGTACTTTTTTGAATTTTCCCGTAATTTTTTTTTTCACTACCATATCTCCAAGAGCAGGATTAATTTTTTAGTTAAATGTTTTCTCATAAAAATCCATTTGTCCATACATTACCAGATACAATAAAAAATCGCATTTTTTTAATCACAACTTTTTTTGTTAGTTTCATCCATGTAACGCGATTAATATGATCCTTCAAAAAAAGGAAAGAAAGAAAATTCCAAAAACAGATTTTTCTTCAAACACCAAACGATAATTTCCTTCCTCGTTAGCTAGAGAATGACAGAATACATTTGCATGTTAATAAATGATTCCTGTAAAGGTATCCGAAAGAAATCAAAGGTATTCTGTTATTTCCGCGGGAATCAAATGAAAGAGAAAATGTTCCTTCACTTTCAGAAAATGCGTAATTTTTTAACTACTCAAAAAGCTTTTGTTAATGAGGCAATATCTCAACGGTTATTAATTGACTAGGATATACCACAGACGCGATGCTATATATTTTCAGATATTTGAAAAAGAAATTCCTACTTCAATTAAAGCTTCTAAAGGATTCTCATCTCACGAAACTCGTATTTTTTTAATAAAAATAACGTATTCTTTTAATAGCGTGTTAATACAAAAACGTCTTCTTCCTGGCGGATTTTATGCGCCGTAAATCATTTTGGGTAGGTAGGTGAAACTGGTGAGGGCTATATAAATCTATATATATAAAAAGCTAAGGTACATGGCTTTGAAAGAGGTTAATTTCTCTTTTGGCGAAGGCAACGATAGGTTTGTTTACAAAACAAAACCGGTAGCCTCCGCCATGTTAGGCATAACTTCATAGTCATAGCCTATTACTATATTAGTTCTAGTGTAAAATAACTTTTTCTCGAAAAAAAGAGCTTAAGGTGAAAAATTCATAATATTTCTTACAATATAATGAAATTTTGGATGAATTCATTCAAAAGAGATCAATTAGAAACAAAGCATATGGCCTTAAGCGAGCCAGAAAACGTTAACATCAACATCAAAATAGTTTAACCCGGTGAAGATAAAATCGTATCAGTTCACAAATTCATAATGAACTTAATATTGTGAACATTGTATATTGGCTACTTTTCTCTTATGCGCACACCACTTGGCGCCTTTTTTTTGTTTTCGCGAATCTTCTTGGAGCGCTTTATCGCCAGATTGGCTCTAGAATCGTTAGAAAAATCATGGTATGCGTACAATCGAGCGCAGATACTCTGCGAGGGATTAGCTAGTAAATAAATTAAACAGAAAATGAAAAGCGTTCTTCATCTTCAAATTACTTTGGTTAAATGTACCATATTGACCGATATTTATATTCTTCATAATTCTGCTTAACTTTTTTACCATCTATACATTCAGTATTTCGTACACTATGCTTACGCATTTTGAGTGAAAGAATTAAATAGATTGCATTTGGTCAAAATCTGATGCGGATCTACAAATCAAGTAATTAAGCCATAAACCAAATTTCATAAATTTAGGCCGTAGTGTTTTTGAGTTATAGCATTCTTATGTTCACAGACGGGTAGACAAACAGACTTCCCGTTGACTGACTTCGTCCAAAATTCGATGGAAACCTACAATTTTAGTGTAATGATCACATGCGAAATTTCATCCCACTAACTTTGTTATCGTGTTAGCAGACAGGCAGTCACAATTCCAAAAGCTTTTTTATATACTATTTGACTCGGGGAAGCCTTAAACATAACATATTGAACCACATCTCGAGGTCGAATTTTTTTTTAATTGAAAAAGCTTAATTAATGTATAAGTACTTCTTTCTTATTCATTCCATTCCCCAGTTTCAACTTTTAATTGACTTTACAAAAATGTTACTTTCATGATTTTTAAATATATATAAAAGTAAATGGTTCAAATATTTGACAATTTCATTATAGCACTTGAACTTCCTCTACCCCGAGAATTTATTACTTTAAACAGAATACGTTGACTGTCAAGGTGTTCATTTCCTCTTTTCTGGAATTCGAACCCAGTACAAATGCTAGTACCTAACATGTAAGTGAAATCAAATTAAGTGAAATGAGTTTGTAGAATATTAAAAGAACAAAAGACTGTGATTGTGCATTTAATAAATAATTTTCCTTATATATTCTTTATTTAATAGTATGCTTTCTTAACTGATAATTATATATGTGATATTTTAAGTTTTTAACTTTCTTAAATCATTTTAACGACACCTCATTTTTAATTACTTCTACTTCCATTGTAATAAGAGCACTACGACTTTCATTTCGAGTCACGAGTCTTCCGGGAAAATCCCCTTTTTGCAGTATATAAACTCCCAGCGCATTGTTAAATGCCCTATTTCATTTCGACACGTAGACCGACAACAACAGCGCTCCGCTTCGCGCGTTCTTTAATTCTGGTCATGGAGCTACGCATAAAATGATCCCTTTACCTATGAAAAGGTAACCTATCTTCAATGATTGAATAAAAGAAGATTGAATGAACTAAAAAAATTAAAGCCTATTCCTTGGCTCGGATATTCTTCAATTCACCTTTAATAAAGATGTTTCATATATATATATATTAAATATGAAAATTAACTAAGATTGAAAGTGCAAACAGGTATTAAATATTTATGTACTAAATAATAAATTGTTGTTCATTAATATTCACGTTTGCAAAGGCTGGCAGTAAAGAAGGTTTTCATACTAATAAAGATTCTGATAGTGGCGTTTTTAAAATGGATGATGGCAAACGTTTCAGTAACAATTATGATTTCTTCTCCTCCTTACTACATCGTAAAAATAAGAATACTTATTTAAAATGTATTTTAAAAAATCTGTCGTTTGTTGTTGTAGAACTGAAAATCTATTTCATATTATTTCATTTAAGAAATAGGATAAATCCTGATGAAAATGGTAAAAGAAATAGTAACGAAATTTGTTTCATTCCTTTTTATATGGAATTTTCTGAAAAAGTTAAATATGATGGACTAAATTAACTGAATTAATTTGATTAGGTATATCAATTACAAATATTTAAAAAGAAATTTAAAATAATTAATTAAAAAATTTAATCTCTTGTTTAAAATTTAACAGATTTAATCAGCGACAAGTGAACTGAAAATTTCGTGGCTTTATTGCAAATAAACTTAGGATTAAAATCACCATTGCTCAGCTCTACTATGCCTTAGATCACTTCCACGGTCAAAAAGATATCCCCTGATTTTCGGCCTCAAAATTGATACAAACTGCATGAAATTCCATCCATAGATATCCATTTCCAACATGCGGATTTAAATTTGCTCAGTATATATATGCAGTCGGCCCACCATTTAACGAAGTCGCTAAATTCCGGAAAAAAAGATCGTTATATGGAAAATTCGCTAAATAGAGATTCATCTTTTAAAATACTTTAAACTACACAAAACAGATTTTAAACTTATAAACATTAAATATTATTAAAGTAATTATTCACATCTTTTTTTGTAAATAATTATCTATTTGGTTTATATATCTTACCCATCAGAAAGAAATCAGCAAGGAAAACAAGAATAAAACAAAACATTGTCCGGGAATACACTGTATTTTCAATTTTGAAAAAATAATTTTATATTAAAATTAATGAATTTTAATAACATTATCGAATTCAGTATAACAAGTAATTTTAAGCGTACATTATCACATTCGTCCTTAAATTTAATTATTGATAAAGTCTGTTAATTTTGTCTGAGTTATTTTGTTTGAAAAAGTGTTTTCTCTCATAATACGTCTCGCATCTTTGCAATGCACCAAAAGCCCATTCAGGCGTATTTTCTTCAAACGGTTGATCAGCGTCGGGTTGTTTCAAATGATTTTAGCATTTCATCATACGAAGGATTATTGATTTCTGCATCATAATCATTTCCATCCACATCACCTTCGCTGCAATTCATTGCTGTATTGTTTTTATCTTTCAAACTATCCAAAATATCCAATTCAGTTATATTTCCGAGGTTTCAGCTTCAGAATCAAGTGAAAGAAAATCATCAATCAGCACATCGTTGTTTTTATTTGATGCTCAAGCACTTTCGTTCTGACATTTTCCAGCTACAAGAACCGCAATTACCAACACGACTCTGATCAACAATCTAGAAAACGGGAGACTAGTTCAAGGACACGGGACAGCTCCATTGCAGGTGAAAGGGAGGGTATTGAAAGTTTTTCTAGTGAAGTGGACAGTGGGGGGTGGATAAAGATTGCTCTTCCTGGATGAAATGCAAAGAATGACAGCGATTTTAATGCTCTCGGCGAGTTAGGCGACTGGTAAAGCCAGTTCAAGGTCATTGACAACCATAAAATGTGATAAAAGAAAGAATAAGTTTGACATTTTCAGAAATATTTTGATAAATAGGGAGAAAAAATATTGGATCACAAGAAAAAGTTCGTTAAATAGAGAATGCTCTTCGCTATTTGGAGGTTATTTTACGAAGAAATTCGCAAAATGTTCTTGGTTCCACGGAAAAGTTCGCAAAATAGAGGTCCGACTGTATATATAACAGATAAATTTCGAAAAATAAGATTAGTTGTAAAAATAATCTATGCTATAGAAACAAAGAACCACGTTGTCATCGAAAACCAAATTCAAGGCGTGTGAAATAAAATTCATAGTGAACATTACTGAATAAAATATTCACCACTGCACATTTATTATTGATCTAAAAATAAGTAAATGTTCAGCAGTTCAACGATTTCTTAACTTCATGAAAATTGAAACTGAAAAATAAAAAACATCTCCCTTTGGAATTAAAGTAATGTTATTTACTATCTGTAGTTCTCTTTAACAAGATAAATAGGTTCTTTCTATGATGTTGCAGTGAAAGAGAATATTATGCAGTATGTCTTAATTTTCTTGGTTATGCGCATAATTCAAATATAAATCAAAATGTGGTTTTATCAACTAATGGGGAAAGAGAAATTTGACATTGTCGCAATTTGTTTCTTCTGAAGCAATTTGCAAATATTGCTAACTTGGGGTTTTGAAAAGTGACATGAAGACAAATCGAGAAAGAAAAATATTTGCCGCAAATAAATGTGCAAATTATGGGCTGTGTCACTGAATTATGGAAGTTGCTTACTTCAGAGAACATTTTGACAACCGTGATGACAGTTTAATGACAATGTCGATAGTTTTGGAAATGGAAATTTTCGACGGCGATTGCACTT
>BGPR01037439.1:0-15127 GCA_013235015.1 Araneus ventricosus
GACTACTGTTGAATATATTAAAGGAGAATATCTGCTAGAGATGATAAGGTTCTTACAAAATTTATGATTATGCAACAGAAAACAATCTTGAGAAATTTTTGAAAAATAACTCCTACTACTATTTATATACACTGCTCACAAAGAGATGAGGATATTTCAAAGTGAATGTGAAACTACAAAAAGAAAAAGCCTTTGATATTTTTTATCAAATAAAAACACCGGTGTTGCATCTGGTTTGCTTTTCTGGAGTTCTTATTTAATGAGAAAAATTAAATGCGTCTATTTTATAGCTTCACATTCATTTTGAAATATCACCTAATTTTTATGAGCAGTATTTTTATGAACAGTTCTATCATAAGTGATAAAATTTCAAAAATTATTTTATTAGGAAATTTTAGTTTGTCAAAAGTTTTTAAAAGATTTAATGCAAAAATAATTACTCTTTAAATAATCAGAATTTGATGCTTTTTTTATAATTAGATTTTCTTATAAAAACTAATTTGCGGATTGACTGTCACCCAGTTACTTTTTTCTCGCAAAGTTTTAAAGCAAAATAAAATCACCTATACATACACACACACAAATACATACAAAAGACATTAGTTTTCATCGAAGAATTTTCATTATAAAAATTATCCGATCCATGATTTTTCTTTATATTTCTATCCGTAAGTAATTATCAATCGTTCTTTAAAAGTGAACGATTGTAATTAGATAGAAGGATTTATCAAACTGTCAAGTATTTTGAATGGACGTTCCAGGGTAAAAAATAAGTCGGAAACATAAGAAATAGGTGCAGAATTGTTTCTTTAAATTACTAATCAATATCAATAGTCTGCTACATTGCATAAAATGGATGGACAAAAGCAAAAGAGAGCACAGCACAGTCGCATCTATATAAAAAGCTGCCCTGGAATCTAAGGTAAGCAGTTGAAAAATGTAATTACAAAGGATTATGAATGTCAACTGCTTAAAAGAGAAAGTACGAGGTTTAGATGCAGACAACCATTTGATATTAATCTCTATCCCAACTTAAAAGTAATTACGCCATTAAAGGAACAGATTGCTTTGCTGGAGAATTTTAATTGCTCTTTTGTTTTAAAATGGGGAGAGATATTAAGATGGAAAGGAGTTGGAATCAAGCGTGAGCGGATATTTAATTTACAAAAACCTATTTCATCAAGATAATTTTTTCTGTTATTTTTTAGAAATGACGAACATTTTTTACGAGTATTGATTTAAGAAAATGGTTTTTGGCGCCATCTTATTTCTTCGAGTGAAATTGGGTTCTCGCTCGGTATTTAGGATTTAAATCTGCCCAGAAATTAATTCAACTTATTCCGGAAATTAAATATGAAATCTTGCTTCAAAGAAAACTAATTTGTTGAAATTGTATATAAAAATATTATGAATAAATGCAGATCGTCTAAAGCGAGCATTATTTTTTGTTTTAATAGGAAATAACTGAATCATAAATGAATATGCTCTAACAAGCGTTGAAAATTTTGATTCTTAGTGCGATAAGTCGTATATATTGTGTAATTGCAAAAGAATTCAGTTGCTGGCCAATCATGTTGAATTGAAAGTACCGAAGTTTTATTAGTTTAGGAAGAGATGTCGTTAGGATTGTGTTCATCACACTACAAGAGTTTGAGTTTTAGTTGCTAGTTCTTATGGGTTTACATTGAAGCCCTGAGTTTTGAAAAAAAATCGTAAATTTTTACTTAAAATTTCAAGTTATTAAATTAAAAATCTGCCTATAACTGCTAAGTTCTCGAAACAAAATGCATCTTAAAATCTGTTACTGACATGAACTTCAAAACATTTTTATAGCTTTCAGAAACACTTTATTAATTGAACCCTTTAAAATTGATTTTCAAATTTTTACCTTCATAGTGATTTATATCATAATTATCAAGAAAATAAATTCATATTTGTCCAGTCATCAAGAAAATTTATTTGTCAAATACAACACTAGATAGAGATAATGAGATTAAAATTATAAACTGGCTTAGAATTGTCATAATCTCCTAGATTAAACAGCTATATTCATAATAAACGGATTTATTATTCTAATATTAAACTTTATATCCAGAATATCATTGAATTAACATGAGTCTATCTGAAGTTGCATTATTGATAAAGGATTTAAATTTAGAAATATTGCCTATATGAGAGAATAACATCAAATATTTTAAGCGAAAGCGTAATTTAAACACGTTTATGAAACATTTTTAGAAATCATGACACTTATAATTTAAAACATTCTGAAAACTTTTGTATAAGTTTGCATAGAATTATTTATTCTGTATTTATTAAAATATATCTAATTCATTTTAAATTTCTATGGAAATACAGCGATGTACCAAAACTCTTTAGTAACAAAAATATTTAGATTTCTGTATCGTTGATATAAATAATTTAATTCTGTAATGGATTGATATTTCCGTTTTTCTGTCGGCAGAAATTTTTTAAAACTAATTATCTTGTTGTAGCTGATCTCATAAAATTAGTGAGTCTTAGTGTAGTTCAGTGTTTCCTAAGATGTACACCCTGGGAAGTCTTGGCTTCCTTAAGCACCGCAAGATTTTATATAATTTTCAGAATATATTTTACTTTTTATTTCATATTGATTTCTCTCGAGGAATGAAGTCCATTTTTGAAGAGCATTTATCTCAGTTTCTCACTTCGTATGACTAATACTTTGAATAGAATATACGAACATTTGCATAGATTCGAGATCTATTTAATGCCACTTCTCCAATTGGATTTGCTGTTGCAGAAGATGGAAATCTGATTGAGTTGTCTTGTGACTCACAGTACAGTGAGTGTCTCATCTATCAATGGTATCTGTAATTTTTTCTTCTGGAAACTTTCTCTACCCACGCGGAAAGCCTGGCATTATTAAAGATCTGCTCTTAACAATGGTAAAAGAATTCCTTAGGATGCTTTGAATCATTATAATAAAAGGAATGAAGCCCTTAAACAAATTCCAAGTCACGACTTAACAAATCCCAGAATGATGATGAGACCGAAGTATCTATTGTTAAGATAGAAATAAGTTACTGACTGGCTGCTTAAATAATGACATAGCCGCCCCCTTCCCGCTTTCCTTCTCCAGAACTAAGCGAAAGCAGTATGAAAGTTACATTGGGTAATCAGAGCAGAAATCTCTCTTTCCTTTCCTTAAAAATTGATGTTAATGTGTGTTAGTGACATTAATAAATATTTAATGAAAAAGCATATGAATGTGGAATATTAGGCAAATTCAATAGCTTATCACATCTCAAAATCATCATTGCACATGCCACGTCTTTATATAGATACAATTCATTTACTGCGCCATCTATCATTCGATTTCAAATGCAACATTCTTTCTGTAGTTAAATACTAAATACAGACGTGAATATTAGTATAAATCCATACCCAAAGTGTGAAAATATGTTTTTAGTTACAATAAAGGCAAATGTACAGGACAACAAAATGCATCTTGAGCCATATCTCTATTCCCTTTTTGTAAAAGGAGAATTTCATTTCAAACTTAAACTCGTTAAAAGAAACCAAAATTATTTTTAAAAATATGAAACTTTTCGTGACTTTTTATTTTCCATTATTATATATGCATAAGCTGCTGAAACTTATTTTACTAATGATAATATAGTTTCTTAGGCTGGGATACCAAAACTAGCATTTCATTTTTAAATTTATTCTTCTAAAAAGTCATTCGACACTATCCGCTCAAACTCTGCTATGCTTATGTCTTCTAAGGGGTAGGGTCAATAACACCTTTAAAAAGAGTATTTGGAATACAACCGAGTTAAAAAAGTTCTGGAACATATTTTATTACGGAAGAATGAATGCTGATAGAACCTGTTTATCTGGTAGAAATAATTACCCTGTGCAATTATATATTTTTGCCATTGTTCGCACGATGATATAAATACTGATTGCAAGCCTCCTTTTGCCCCCTCCTGTAGTGCCTACGTCGCTCAACTTCTTCGGAACATGAGAAACGTTGCCCCTTAAGCGAATTCTTCATCCAAGGAAGCGCGGTTCAAAATGAAGAGGTCCGTCCCAAAATAGACCTCGTGTTTCTTCAAAACGGTAGGTTAATATAACTAAACTCATCCGAAGAAAAAGTCACATTGGATGAGAAGAAAGGAATAGAATTGGTTTTTTTTTTCATTGCCCACGCCGACCCTTCTAACCCAAAGGGTGTAAAGCATATCACGAGTCGGCGAGAAAAAAAATCTCAATACAAATATTAGCGTAATACAATACAATATAATAGAAGTACACAATATAATACAAACATACAACAATATATATATAGATATATATATACAAACTACAACAAAAAATTAAGTAATACAATATAAAACAATATAAGCAAAATAATACAATATAAGTAATACAATACAAAATACAAATGTCAAAATAAATACAATAAAATATAAACAACAAACATAATAAATAATTACAAACACAAATTATTAATAAATACAAATATACGTAATAAATAAAGAAAGATGTATAAAATAAGCAAAAAATGAAAAATTTAAAAAAACTAATATATAGTAAAAAATTTTTTAAAAAGACACAAGAAGTACCCTTTAAAAAAAGCCGAAATCTGAGATATAATTTAGAAAAGAGAGACAAGAAAAAAATTTCGAAAAAATAATTTTTTGAAAAAGAAAAGAAATTACAACAAAACAATTTCTATAACACATTTAGGATAAATGAAAAAAGCCGATACAAAAAAAAATTCTGTAACATAATTTAGAAAAGGAAAAAGAAATAAAGTCAGGTATACTCATGATGGCATAGTCTGTTTTTTTTATTGTCCCCGCCGACCCTGCTTACCCAAAGAGTGTAAGGCATGGGAATAGTTTAGTTATGGAAGTACAGGATTATGATATTTTGACAGGTAATTTGACACCAGGAGAACCTGTGTCATCGTGATGAAGCACACACAGCTTTGGCCTTCCCCGTGGCGGGAAGTTTTGAATGTCGGTATTCACGAAATAAGCTATTGAACTGGTTGAAACCTTCTCTGACAAGTCGGTCGCGTGATACTCTTCACTTGTTCTGTGGTAAATGGCCCATTTCATTTACATTAAGTTAGGTTAACGGCCCGTTTTGAAGCAACACGAGGGCTATTTAGGGACGGACCTAATTTTGAGCCACGGTCAGATGACGCGGACGACACCTGAGCTGGCACCCCTTTCTCCAAACTTCCACGACACACCAACGGGAGGACGTTTGGCCACTACGTATGATTTAGCGTGCAACAGGCCCCATACAAAGCGGATCTTCGGTGGAATCGGGTATCGAGCCTGCGACCCACCGGTCCCGAGGTCGAGACCTTGCCGCTAGGCCACCGCGGCCTCATTTACATTTGGAAAATATTTAAAAAGTTCCGAAACTTTTTGAAAGTAGTAATATATCAAAGAATATTTGTTAAAAATGTTCGTTCGATTTTTTTTTCTGTTCTTTTGACCAAAATGTCTTTGCTACCGCATTTTATAATACACGATTTTACTGTTTTAGGAATTTGTTTATTGTGGGATAAAAATAATTGCTTTCCTATTTTTCGATCATGGAATCCTTATTTTCCCGCTCTTTCTATAGAAGAAACAAATTCAACGTCATCACCCAATTTATTGATATCAGTATCAGTTTCATTTAGGAAATATTTTTGCAATTTACAAAAAATTTTCTTTATTGATTTTACTTAAGCATTAGAATCAAGAACCAGAAGCAATCCAAGATCATTTGTTTTTTTCCTATTTTATCATCACCATAATCATAAAAGAAACAACAGCACCATCTAACTCCATTGTATTCGGAATATTTCAAAACACTTGCACATTCGATACCATTTGAAAATTAAGAGCATTGATCGGCATTAGTGAAAGTGCTCGAAGCTTCTTTTTTAAAGCAGAATATCGGAAATAAAGATAAACAAATATGTATAAATAGTGAAAGAAACTCCTGATTCATATCACTTGCTTCTCTCAGAAAAATGTTCTTTCGGAACATTATGCATGGAGTTGGGAGGGAAAGAAATTCCTCCTCAGTAAGATTGAAGTCAGAAGGAAGGGATTCATCAGTTTAAGTTAAGGCGTCTTAAAGTTGAAGCGTTGAGAGAGGCGACGACGCTAGAGAAAGCAGTTTTCTCAGGGAAAAAGTGACAGAAATGAATAATGGAATAGCAGAAATGCGAATAAATGCAACGCTGTCAAAGAAAAAGAAAAAGAACGTCGTTCTTAGCTTCATATTCCTCTTCTTCTGGAATTCTTTTGTTTTTCATTTTTCATTTTCTACAATGAAAGGCTGTGAGGCTATTTAACCATTTTCTTTCGCACGAGTATATGTGAATAATATTGTTTAAAAGAAATAGAATTCTATTAAACTAGACTATGTGACAAAGTAATTGTTTAACACAGTTAGCAAAGTCGAAATTTCTAATTATGTTCTGAAAAGCTGTTAGACTTCGTTGATCCAAAGCATAATTATGTCTCCAAAGTTCAGAAATTATTTCATTTCAGAATTATCTTATGACAGAGTAGTCATCCTCTCTTGAAATATCTACCAACTTTACAAACACCAATAACGAAATCCACTTTTATTGCAAATTTCAAACTTGAATTAAAATTCAGGCTCGAATATCGACCTTTGTTATTTTGTCTAATTTTTTCTAATTATGAGCATATGAAATTTGCATTATCTAATGATAAAAATGAAGTTATGCAGATAATAATATTGAGAAATTTTGGGAAAATGGCCTTCTTTTTACCTGTAATATATTTTCTATGGCAATATAAAGTTGTCTACAAAACAATTTGCTTTTCATTTTAAAATAATCTTTAGAATGTTAACTAACTTAGGTATAAAAATGTATGCTTAAACTTTTTTGTATAGAGACATTGGTTAATTTTAACAGAAATCGATAAGAAAGATCATTTTATGCGCCAGATCAAAATTTCGGCTCATTCCTACGAGTAGTTTTTCGATCACATTAAATGTTGTTTATGTGCAATAAGGTTATACAAAACATGCATTGAAATTAGGAGGGCATTATCCAAATTACAGATAAATAAGTATTCTGATTAGAAATTCAAAACACATAATTGTCAGCTATTTAATTTAGTAAATATTACGTTTTTTTCAGTTGTTAAAAAATACGTATCAAAAAATCACTGCAAAATATTTGGGGGGGAATTAAGTTTATATCTCTATTTTATACAGTTAGGCCTCACTTTACGGTCGAGTTCCGTTCCGACGACGTTAAGCATTGATCGATAACCGAAAAACTTAAAAAAATATATAATTATAAATTAATAAAAAATAATTATTATAAAATTATAAAAATTATGCAACAAACTTCAAATTTATTCATAAAAAATGCATACGTATATATTATCATTTGTTTATTTGGTTATCTGGAACTGTAGATGGTGCGGGTAAGGGAGATGACGACGATGAAACGGGAGTTGTAACTTCAGTGGCGGAGGTCCTGGATGTAACAGTCGAAAAGAAACTCGTAAGTGTGGTTTGCTTTGTAATCTTCTTTTTTTCTGATAAATTTCTCTGTGGCACTTTAAAAGCTCACTCATCCCATGTTCAACTTCATTAAAATGTTCAGTATTTGGATCCATAGCCTCAAGTTTCAACACAGCCGCATTAATTTTTCTTCCAAATGCTTCAGGGCTTCTAAATCTATTAAATCCTCATTTGGTAACTCTACATAGGCATAATCCATTGATTCAACAATGTCTTGCACTTCAACATCTAAATTAAGCGTTTGGATTCCTTGAATTTTGATTCAATCAGTTTGTTGAAGATTGTCAACGATTCAATATTGTTTGAGAAACTGATTGGTAATTTTCTGAATATCACTGTGATTTATAAAATCCCCATTATAAAGACTTGCATTTAAGAAATTTTTTTAATTAATAAAAAATAATTCATGAATATTATGAATATTTTCAACACATGCTAAAGGACTTAATTTGGCCTTTTCTTTTGAGTCCGAAACAATTTCTAACAATTAAAAAATTTCTTTTGATTGTAGTTGAATTTTAACTTCAGAGCAATCAAAAGAAACGACAAGTATCTTTAAACCTCTAAAAGTAATGCTGTTCTGTTTGGGATAAAATATTGACGTGGTCGGCCATTTTTTTTATAAATTATTTTTCTTATCACAATCGATGTAATTAATATCAATGGTATATTTTCTTGATGAAAATCCTCTGTTTTTGATAGCTTCAAATGAACTAGTTAAGAAAAGTTTCACCACAACTTTATTTATTTGACGAATAAGATGTTCATTGATAATTTCCTGAAGATGTTCAGTGTAATAATTCTGCAAAATTTCAAATTCTTGTTCCAATATGAAGTGTTAGAAATGTAACTAATAAATAGCATTTATAGATACAATTTTTGATTTGTTATAAAATTCTTCAAATTTCGAACATCTCGGGTTATGAGGAAATGACACTAGAACTGGCTGCGAGTTTATAATCACAAAGAAAATGTCTTTCAAAGAACCCAGTATAAAGCATTGAAAAATCTCAGAAACTCCATAATTCTTATTCTGCCTTGAAAATAAGCGATTGTGATAAGAAAAAGCGAAAATAAGCGTCTTGGAAAATAAGTATTATGTTGTCAATATCTTCGAAAATGGAATCTGTCTTATGTATATCGCAAGCTTTATACAAGAATAAATTTTCATTAAAACCAATTTCAAATATGTTCTGAATTTAATATGACGATTTTTTAATAAAACTTCATCAATAAAATAATCTGA
This sequence comes from Araneus ventricosus, assembly GCA_013235015.1. Classification (NCBI taxonomy): domain Eukaryota; kingdom Metazoa; phylum Arthropoda; class Arachnida; order Araneae; family Araneidae; genus Araneus; species Araneus ventricosus. The sequence continues at coordinate 8,813 of BGPR01037439.1, forward strand.
TGTCATTATTGAAATAAATAGGCTGGTATTATTCAATGATATAATATTAAAATCTTCAGAAACTTCTTAGAAAAACCGAAAAAAAATATTAAAGATGGAACATAATGGAATTCGTTTAGTTTAGTTGTATCTACCTCCCGTTTTAAAGCAACATGAGAGCTATTTCGAAACGGACCTCATAATTTTGAACACCGGTCAGGTGACTAGGGCGGCACCTGAGCTAGCACCTCCCCCTCCAACAATCCGTACCACACCAGCGAGAAGACGTCTGGTCCCCTACGTATGATTTAACGTGATACAGGCCCAGAATGTATGGCGGAACTTCAGTCCAATACGGTTTCAAACCTGTAACCCTCCAACTCCGAAGCCCAGACCTCACTACTAGGCTTCCACGGCCACCGGAACATAATGGAATATACCAGGGATGGGAAACCTGCGGTTTTAAGGCCGCATGTGACCTTCTTGAGTTTCTTATGCGGCCTCACGAGCTATTTACAATATGCATTGAAATATGTAATTGCCTGCAACATAAAAATAATTACAGAACGATAACCCTTATGATTCTGCTCGTGCAGCCTGCTGCCCAATTGCCGAATTTAATGAGGCCTTTCAGGGCAAAAAGGTTCCCCACCCCTGGAATAAACCGTGCGTCAAGTTTGCTGTTGTCCTTCTCTTTCTATGTTGCGCAGAATTAATTAACTGCCCCACATTAATCGCTCTGCATTCTTGAAATGACTTTTGGTGAAATTTGTAGGCTAGTACACCATTAGACCCAGACTGGATAAAAGCAACTTCAGGAAATGAGAGTAGAAAGAGAGCCAGAAAACACCTGAAGAAAGAAGATATAGTCTCATTTGGAAAATATTTAGATCCATTTACTCTGGTAACGGTGTTTAATCGTAATAATTAGATACTGAGTCGTGAACTGGCGAACAACGCATATTCGCTATGAAATGACGGTAATTAATTGCAGAGCAGCGGGCATTTTGAGGTCATTTTACTATCGCAAGTTAGGACCCAGTTTTTTTCTATACGTATACAATCAAAGTTCAAAATACTATGAGGAAGAGGTGAAGAGTAAAAGAAAAAAAGAGTACTTACAACACAGAATATAAACAAAGCTTGTCAGAATTCTCATTATCTCCGCAGCTGAATATTCCATGCCATTACACTATGTTTCTAAGCATTTATCACGAATTCCTAATAGTATACCTCTATTTAACCCTTTCAAGGGCCATATTTTTCTAGTAATGATATAATAAAATAACTTTGGGGTTGAGGTTAATTTAAGAAAAGAAATAGATTTAGCTAATTGCATGACATTATTTGTTATTAATTAATTTTATAAATTATACGAACGTCGATAACTTTTTAGGCACACTTTTCTACCAAAGGGTTTTATTTTTAAAACATACATTAATTTATTCTTTCAAGAGTAATTTTTATTTAAATATCGTGAAACAATACCATTTTAAATATTAAAATTTATTTTTTATAATTCCGTTTTATGATTCCTGACTTTATTTAAAGCACGTACACAATCCTGTATACAATAAAGTAAAGGAGAATATTCCGCTGTACACATGATTCGGTTCTTCAACCCTCTGCGATTTTCACGGATTCAAAGTTAGTTCATTTTCTGCACTTTCTCGTGTTTGCAGGGCCTAATGTGCTTATTACTTATTATAGCGTTCAATTACATTGCATGAATACACCGCTGCATATAAATAACAATTAGCATCTTTTCAAAGACAGTTCGAAGATTAAATGTGTATGTACGGAAAATGAATTATCTGAAATAGCATGCATTACCTTTCGTACCTGAAAAATGCATTTTTCCCATTTCGTTTCCATTATCTCAAAATATAATTTTCATACGAATGGATCTCAACCGATAAATAAAAGAAATAGATTACTTCTTCCTGGTAAATAATGCTCCAAATTAGAAAGCCGAGGTAGGATATAATCCTACCAAGAGAGTTCTCTGCAAAGAAATACATTCTGATAATTTAAGAATCCTTTATTTGCTTTCAAAGTAAACAATGCATCGTTATACTTTAGAAAAAGCAAAATATTTTATTATTAAAAGGAAATTTTATATTCCATTTCGATACGTAAGTTTCTTTTCCGTTAATTTAAATCAACATTTTTGGAGCATTCATTATTTCACTGTTCCCATTCATCCTTTGCTGCTCAAAATTAATTAAGTGCTCTAAATTATTCATTGTGTATTGCTGGAATGGATTTTGTTACAATATACGAGCTGAATTAGTATATTCCCCTCTTTTGTTAATCCTTTAATTAACTCTGTTTATTGGCCCATCTTTTTAATTTATACTGTAATTAAAAATTCATTATGTTCTCATTAGCATTTGAATAAGGTTGTTAATGATAAAGAGGTTGAATTGCAGTTATGTATGGTGACATTTTGTTATAATAAAGTTAATTTAAATGCTGAATTAAATACGTTACTGTAAAGATGAGTATTTAGGTTTATATATTTTTGATACTGGTTTAGATGATTAATATCATGAAGAGCTGCAAATTATAATGTTTAGAAAAGATTTGAATGAATGACGATTGGTTGGTGTTGGTTGATGATTGAAAAATGGTTGAATTTTCTAATGTATTATTTTATATTTCATTTCATAATAACTGAAAATTCTCTCTTCAGAAAAATGTTAACAATAAAGTTTAAGAAGCGAAATAGCAAATATTATTTATTTATTATTGAACATGACATACTCCTCTTGCTCCACTAGTGTACAACACGAGGCTTACAGAAGTAAGTATGCAAAACAATTCAGTCTTTGAAAGACAATTTTTTACACAAAAAATAAAATGTAAGTAAAGAAGGAAATTAAAAGAAATGTTGAAAACAAACAAATAATGCAAAATGATTGAATGTAGTAGATAAGACAAAGTAAATAATAATAATAATAATAACAAAAAAAATCATCCTAAACTCCAAAATCAGAAATGAAAGTCAAAAAATAGCGAATATTGATTTCCGAAATTTTTCAGGAACAAAATTAATCCTCGATTATTTTAACCTTAGAAAATAAACTAATACAGAGTAGATAATAAATAAAGCAATATAAAAGTATTGCTTTAAAAAATCGATAATCCATTAATTTAATTTCGACTGTTTGACCTCATCTGAGTATAAATAAATTAAAATTTGTTTATTCTTAGTTTTCTAAAGATAAATTTTATTTTTCATTTAATCAATCAATCACTTTCGTTTTACTACTGCAAAAGTGCGCTTTTTATATTGCAACGCATTTTACCACCTCATCCCTGAAGATGCTTACTATACATGATCAAAAATAGTGTCATGCAATTTAATGTAATATTATTCGAATTGAAAAATAATATGTTTATATTTATAAATGGGGGTGTTGGTGATGCCGCGGAATCCACCTGCCGCGAGGTGGTAGTTAACCCAATTTTTTGTGTAATGATTTTCTAAAACAGTTGTTTCATAATGTGTGCATTGAAGATTGTTTCCTCATTGAGTAATTCCGTCCACTTTAGAGGCGAAGCGTTTCTCCTAAACTGATGGAAAATTGTGAAAGACATAGTAAAGGATGAATCAACTTGTATTCACGGTTGTAGAATGTTGCAAAGGATTTTTTCTAATCTAAATGCACAGGGAAACCTCTCTACAGCGGTCATCCTCTGTCTCAATGAAAATTGGCCGCTCCGAGGGAGTTTATTATTTGGAAGTGCGAAATGCGTGTTTAAACAAGCCTTTCTGATAAAGCGAATTTTAACCGCTTAAGGACCGGGTTATTTTGTAACCTACGGTATTTAGGGCGAGTTAACTCGGGATAAGTCCTTAAGCGGTTAAGAATCATCTAAAGAAAAAAATATTTTATTCGTTTTTTTAAACGATGCAATTTGTGTTTTTCAATTTGTTTTTTTTTTGAATTGTAGAAATAAATCCCTAATAATTTCGTTGGTAGATTTTGAGGAATGGGAAATAATGTCATCTATTTTTCCTAAAGTCTGTTAAGCTTAAGTTCCATTTGCTTATGTTCGCAACATATATCAGCAACTTCTTTGTCCCAAACAGGACCTTAAAAAATGCACAAATGAACTCTTGAATGCCCAACCCTGACAGAGGCCGAAGCTCACTCTTCTCTTCACAGTGGGAAAGGAATGATTAATTTTGATCTGATTTCGGGTATTATTTTTGAGTATTTGATTTGTTTGTTCTCTCTTTCCTCCCTTTTCTTTTAATAAAAGGTCCAAGATCAGACAGACGAACGGAATGTTCTTCATGGAAGTTGAACGAGCAACCAACCTGGCCGCTCAGAGGGATTTCAGTGGAAGTTAATAGAAGTTATTTCAACATTATGTCTTTTGGCCGGATTTCCATGCCAAACAAAAGTGGCCTTTGAGAGTTGTAATAAATGTGTGAAGACTGCAGCTTAAAGAAGTTTCGCTATATTTTTTTAAAAATTAAAAACAAGAAACAAAATTTAAAACATTTCACGACTGATGAATCATCTGTTTACTGTTAGACTGGTGTACCCTACATTAAAAAGTATCCACAAAAATCTGCAAAAATAAATTGTAGTAAAGCAGACACCAGATTTTTGCTCCACTTTTCCATTGGAAAAAAATAAATAAAGATATAAAGAAAAAAGAGACTTAAGCCTGGCTTTCCCTAAGAAAGAAAGAATGCAAAATGTTCTCTACTGGTATATATGAGAAATTCTTCCGTTTTCAAAAATATGACAGGAAATTTGGAGAACAAAAAGTGTTAAGAAAGTTGACTGAAAATAATGGCAAGATCATTTTACCTTGAAGCCAAAACACTCCGAAATTTTTCTTAATGTAAAAAAAAGATATTTAACATAAAAATGGAAAGCAAAAACTTGCTTCCAAAGGAAAAAATTATTCTTTTAAAAGAAGAAAAATGTAAGAAATAAGCATTGAGAGAGTCAAAAACCTTTGCCCGAAAAACTTTTTTCTCTTGTAATAATTACAAAAAACTCCAGGCCGTTTTCAGGAGCTCTTTGTTGCAATAAAACTGTGTTGCAAACTAAATGCGATGATTTATTTTTGCTTAGTAACAGATTCCATAAATATGTTTAAAACCTTTTCTGATGAAAATTTTTAAAAAAATGTCTTGATTTTTTCAGAGATAGTTTCAAATAGAAATATATTTTTAATACTTTATTCAGAATTCATGCATTGTATATTCCCCTACGCTGTTGCATAATGAATTAATACCTTAATTTGGGAAAGCGAATAGATTTTCATACCTAAAAAAGCAATAATCAAATTTGCATGCGAAATTTTTAGACTGACTTTGTAAATTTGCATAATAAACTAATATCCTCTAAGTTAATTTTTGTAAAAAATCTTGCAGAACAGAAAAATTGTTCCGAGTTCTGAAATCTTATTTATTCTTAGTGCCATTAGTTTTTAATGGAGTTAATCGAATTTGGAATCGATGTTAAGAGTCTGTACTTTCAAAATTCATTTATTTTTTTGTTTTAATAATTTTTGTTTATTGAAAGTGTGTGTTTGTTCCTATTCTGTCACTGTCTCTTCGTTTCAAATTCTTATTGTGGATAAATAATGCATGTTAAAAGTTGCTATTGCTAAAAATCAAATAGGTGTTTTAAAGGCGGGTGTTTTTGAGCTTGTGGTATTATCAGTAGTGTCAAACACGTCACGAGAATTCACTGGCGTTAGTTATCATGCCTTTCATATATGTAAGTGCTATCTGGTGTTAATAGATTATATAAATTTATTTCCTAATCGCATCTATTAGAATAAAAACTAAATTCTTTTCAAAACAACGAGATATTCTTCATTATTAAAAATTATATACTTTATATTTTACATTTTCGAAATAAGTAGAACTGAACATTCAGGAAAGAAGAATCGTCATAGATGTCTATTGATTCTTCAAAATCTATACATTGTAAACCCATGTAAAAAACGCTTTGCAGTATAACTACACATGGAGCTAAAGTCTAGCCATCCGGACTCATAAGTCCAATACTGAGCTACCAGTAAAATGGATCTATTTCTCACTCCGTGAAATTAAACTTATTACTAAAATCGTTATCACGTTCAATTAATCCATCGCATCCTTAGACTAGATTCTGCTTCAGATGGAGGATAAAATTTGATTTCCTGATATATGATCTTCGTATGCGAGGCGCTTCTTGCATAATGGGGAAGACAAACACTGATGGATGCATGGGATTCTCAGACTAGATGCTCCTTTATAAGGAGCACTAAATTTGAGCATCCTTATCTACGATCTTCGCATGCAAGGCTCTTCTTCAT